>JANTQE010000038.1:0-258116 GCA_032988195.1 Arachnomyces sp. PD_36 | reverse complement strand
AAATGTATAATAACTAGTTATAGTGTCATAGTCGCGAACTGAATACACTTATTGAAGTAAAAAAAAAAAAAACAAGTCTTAAAATCAGTCTTTTTATCACATTGACGTAAATTTATCTTTTTTTATATTCGCTTATGAACAACTTTACGTGACTTTTTCTCGCATCATTAACATGCACAATTTGTTGATTTTGATCTCGCTTTTAAATGACAATATAAACAACATTGTTCATTTAAAGATTTTAAATTTTATACGAGAATTGACTGACTGATAATTTTCATTTTGCGAGTGTGAGATCTTGTACTGTGATTGACGATTTCGTTTTTTCATGTGTGAAAATCTTGTACTGTGATTGACAATTTCATTTCAAGTGTTAACGTTTCACATTTTGACTAAGAGTCTCAGTCTCTCGAATGTGCAAAACTCATATTATGATTGATAACTTCAATTTTCTCGAGTGCGAGAAACTCATATTTTAATTGACGTAATTTAATATATTTACGCATGATAAATTTCATTCAATTGCTTATGTATTTTTTGCGATCAATTGATCAACACTTTTTCGTGTGATTTTTCTCTGTTTTTCATATATCATTATATTTTCTTTTTATTTCTTTCACTTTCACATTGATATTCTCAGTTTTAACACTTTTTGATCATTTTCTGCTTTGCTTTTTGATTATTATCATTCAATTATTATTACTATTTGATTACTCAACATGATTATTGACAATTATATTCATTGTTGTTTCACTTTCATTACGTCAGTCACGACAATACTGTTTTTCGTGTCATGTTTCACTATAAAATTCGTCTGTGAATTTGACAATGAAGAGATTGCATCTTTGAAATTGTTGAATTCTGTAACAAATATTAACATGCACGTTAGTTACTGAACTCGAGATAACATTTATTTCATTATGAATTTTATCGTCATTTGTACTGAAGAATTTTATGTGAAAAAAGATGTCGACTTCTCTGAACTCTGTTTGCGCGTTAACATTATTTTGACGTAAATACTAAATTTGCTTTTTGTTTATGTTCGAATAATGATCTTTTAATCGATTGTTTATTTTATAGATGTTTTGAAGATTTTGATATCAACTTTTACGTTAATATGATTTTTATCATGATGAACTCTTTTCTTTTCTTTGTTAATACTATTTTCGACACTTTTGATAACTCTCGAGAAACAAGATTTTTCATGATTGAACTCTTCATATACTTTGAAAAATCGAGTGTTTTTGCGTACACGAAGTGACACGCTCACTGTCTCATTGAGAAAAACATACAATAAAAAAATTTCAAGATTTCTCATGTTAATTGCTAAGCTCAGATCATTAACATTATTTGAGACGTGATTAAGCGAGATGAAAAAATCAATATATGCTTGATTTTATCAAGTTTTTTTGATTTAAAGTTTATCTTTTTTTTTTCGTCTGCAACGAGTGAAAGCGCTAAAAGAGACATTTCTTTTGATGATGTCGCTTTCAGTCTCGTCAAGCGTTATCTCAAGAATCAGATGAACGTGAGTACGAACATCAGTCTCTTGAAAAAACGAAAAACTTAAGTTCTCTCATTTTTGATAAAACTCGCTTTTGTTGTTAACTCTTTCTCGACAGTCAATCGACTATCGACTGTTGATTTCAAAGCGTTTTCGAAAAACGTCAGTGACTCGAGATTATAATTGAGTGTCAATTTCAACACTGAAACGAAAAATATTGATAATGATAATGATTTTTTCTTTTTTAACTCTCTCTCTTTTCTCAAGAGAGTTAAACGCAAGCGTGAGAATTCTTTGATCATTGTCACTCTCGTCAAAAAAGTTTCTCGAAAAAAGACTTCAACTGTTACGTTCAAGCTCAAAATCAAGATTTTCAAAACTTTTGCGTCATCATTTGCTGAGAATTATAAAAAGAAACTCAAGAATTTTATTCGTGTTTTCTTTCTCAGTTTCTCTTTCGTCTCTGAGAAGTTTGAGTTTGTTTTTGTCTCAAAATCTGTTTCAAAGTCTGATTCTGAGAGCTCTTAAGTTTCGTGATCAGAGTCAATCAAGAATCTCAAATTAACTTCAACAAAAAATAAAGTAGTGATGATTGTCACGAAAAAGTCTCTCAACAAAAGTAAGAAGTCAGTACGTGACAAGCGTTAAAAACAAATTTCAAAAGTTTCAGCGAGAGAAAAAAAGAGTAATTTTTTTTTTTTTTTTAACTGTTACGAACGATGACTGCTTTTTAGATTTCATGTATAATAAAGAGTTTTTGTTGATTTTTAACGCGAGAAAATTGTGAGATAAAAATATAAATAAGATTGAGATAACAATAAAATATGATAAAAATAAAATAAAAAACATCAAAATCTCAAAAGATTTTGTTGAAATGAAAATGACTCGTGCGTTCAAAAAAGCTTGACGAGAAAAATTAACAAAAATAAAAATTTTTCGTTATTTTGCAACAGCAAAAGCGATCGTAATAAAGTGAATAAGAAAATAAAAGTTGAGAAGTTTATAAAGCTCAATGAGCGCTTTCAGAAAATGTAAAAATCTAAATAAAAAACGTCATTTTTGCATTGCGTTAACAATGCTAAGTGAGTTTTGTCAGACTTGTTCATGTTCAACATGTTGTTTTCAAAAACGAAAATTCATGTTTCAACACTGTGAAAGATATAAACTGAACAGCTAAACTTTTGTATTATTATCAAGTGTTGTTCAATTATTAAAGTGACTTGATTTGCAATCTTTTGAGAGAAACATTTAATCATTTATTCTTTTTTGTTTAAGTGTAATTGAATCTTTTCGTTGTTCTTGAAATCTATTTCAAGTAAATTTGAGATAATTTTTGTGATTTCTTTGAATTTGACTCTGTCGTTCTCTCTTAGCTTTAGAGAGAGACTTAGAAATAAGTAATACTCGTTTTTATATTGTTTTTTAAGCTGATGTTTTGTGTTTTTCAACAATGCTCTTGTTGTTTTTTTTATTAATTAATATTTTTTTCTCTTCTCACTGATTTGTTTTGTTTTGTACTTCATTTTGTTTTTTTTATTAATTATGTTGATAATTGCTTCGCAACTTTTTTTTGTTAAAAAAACAATTATGTTCGTTTTTTATCATTTTTAATTTTGTTAATTTTTTCTCGTCTCTCTGTTAACTTTAAAGATGTGAGTGTCAATTATTAATTACTTTGAAATTAAAATTTCAAACTCATTTAATTCATGTAAATTTTCTCTCGTTTCGATTTTTGTCTCAACATTCTTTTCGTATTGCGACAATTTTGAGATATCAATTTTGAATTTTTTAAAGATTGATTTTGAAAGTGATTTTCTCTCAAATTTGAGTTCTTTTCTAAGAGTCTTGAAATAATTTTGAAAAAAGTGTTCATTTTTGTCACAATAAATGCAATTTTGTATTTAATTTCTTTTCTGTTTTCATGTTTTGTTTGTTTTTTTTCATTCAAGTTTTTTTGTTTTTCGCTTTTTTGATCTTTTTTTTTTTGCATTAATAAGTGTATTCAGTTCGTGATTATGACACTATAACTAATTATTATACATTTTGAGTTGAAAATATATCAATCAAACGAATAAAAGTAAGAAAAGAGAGAGTAAATAAGAGATATTAATAAAAAATACAATGAGTGATTTAAAAAATAAAGTGAAATATTAATAAAAATAAAAACATAAGAAAATATTATAATAACGAAAGAAGATATGACAGACACGATTAAGTTAAAATATAAAATTAAAAATGATAAGTTTACTCATTATCTTTAATGTCAACTTCAAGTCAATCTCATTTGACAATTTTAACTTTTTGCAAAAATTGACAAATCAAATCAACGTTTTCTTTTGTACAAAGTAAATTAGAACGTAAAAATGAATTTAAATGAAAAAATTGATTTTTTGATATCATTATGAGCGAAAAAATTCATAAATTGAGCAATTGAGTAATATATAAGCTGACGATTGAACAAATTGATCATTGTAATCACATTTATAAATTATTGCTCGTATAAACGAGCAATCTTATTAAATATAATCAAAAAAAGTCTTGTCTTAATTTAAATTGAATATAAGATGATCAAGCAACTTTGTTAATTTTAATATCAAAATTCAATAATTTTCAAATTGAAAAAGTATTCAAATTTTGACTTTTTTGATTTTTTTTCGTAAAATTTAAAATTTTTTTCTTTTCATTTGACTAATTGATTTCTTTTCTCTTCGTATTAATTAAATATTTCATTTTTTGCGTAATTTAGCTTTTCATACATATTTTTGAAATTTATTGTTAATTGATTATTTGTTTTTAATTTATTAATTGTGTCAACGTTTCGATTCTTTTTGACACTGTGATTTTGAAAAAAATTAGACATTTCTTGAGATATAACAAGCAATGTTAATGCAAATCTTTCTTTTAATTTGATTTTTTTTCTAAAGATGTCTCTTCTTATATTTTTTTAAATCACAAAGAATTTTGCGTATAAGATTGAATTAAAGTTTTTATTTTATTTTTATCGCTATTTCGCGCAAATAATGATGAGTTTTTATTTTTTTTGCAATTCATCAAATATACAATTTTTAATTTCGTCAATTCTATTGCGTTACACTTTGAGAACGATTGTTAACTTTTTAATTACTAAACTCGTAAAATTATCGCGTTAAGATGTTGCAAACATGTTGAGTTTGTTATTGAGAACGTTAATGTCTTATCATTCGATTTCAAAAGAAATTCAAGATAAAATCATTGCAAATCAATTGTATTTTTCGTGAATAATAGATAGTTTCAATAATAAGAGTTTAATATTTGTTTTTCATTTCTTTTTCAAACAACGATCAGTTTATTAATCACACTTTTATTCAAATAAAATCACTCGCGAGTAAGTTCAAATAAGTTTACACTCAACTCATAATACTCAGTGCAAGTTTAAAAAAACGACTTCAAGAAACTCTTATATAAAATTATCGTAAATCACATAATTTCACAATCATTTTAAAATAGCTTCTAGTTAGATTTTTTCAATCTCAACTAACTTCATCTCTTCAAACAAATTAAACAAGAAGAAATAATTTGAATGTGTATTTATAGTAAAGAGAGTTGAAGATAGTAGTAATACTAATGTTTCGAATCTGCAATTGACGAAAGTCGCTGCTGACACTTCTGCTCTGGAACACCTGAATCTATATGACAGTGCGGCATGGGTATCTGTTGTTGTTAGCGTTCCCATCTTCTTCCCCTTTCTTAGCAAAAACTTACTTTTCCGGGTAGCCTTGGCCAGAGCTGATCTGATACTTTGTTGCCGAGTTCAGATTGCAAGGCAGCGGAGGCAGTCCTTCAGGACCCAACACGCCCTGTTGAGAGCCTCTACTCTCCTTAAACATGGACACCAAACCATGTTCCTCCCCTGCCTCCCTCACCTCAACCAACTGTTTCGCGCCCGATTCTCCAGCCTGAAGCACCCCGTCTTTCGGCGCGGTTTGATTGCCAACCGTCAAAAGACCGACCACATCGCCTTGCTTCAACACGCTCAGTCGGGGGTAATTCCGCCTAACGTCCCGCTTCCAGTAGGGGTTATCAGCAATGTCCCCGGCCGGCATGGACACCGGATCGTCATAAGACTGTGGAGGTAGCGATCCTGGAGGGGGATTTCGGAATTGGGGATTCAGCGGTACCCCATTAGAACGGTTCGGGTCGATTGAGAACACTCTGCGGACACGTTCCCAGAAACCGGTAGATTGAACTGTATATTTCTAGGGGCATTCTTAGAACCAGATGTACGTACGCCTTTGATTAGGGAACATCGAACAGCCGAAACCACTTACTTTGCTTATAGGAAAGACATTCGATGCCGCTTTGACTGCTTTCACAGCCTCCTGTCGAGCCATTGGATCGAGAACAGCTGTACAAAAACATGTTAACGAATGTCAAAAGGGATGGTAAGCGTTTCAAATACCTTAAGAGCCGTCAACGGTTTCTCAATTGATGAAAGACTTTGTCCGCACCTTCGTCTTGACTTGGCCGACAAGAGTGAAGGACTGATAATCTGAGAATGGTCACGAGGAGCTGCCAAGAGACCATGTCACGTGTCAATACATTTTCCCTGCGTATCTCGTCTTGGCGTGTTCTTGTCACAAAACAAGTATGTTTCCTTGCCCTGTAACAATATGCACTAGCGCCACGCCATTTAAGGTCTACAACTTTGAACTTTACCGTAAGATATCAGTATCATACAAAAATTTTCATCTGTGACTAATGACTTTTTTTCTTTTCCCTTCCTTTTTTCTCCGAAGCTTCTTGAGAGACTTCACATTCACAGTTTCTCATTTAGATTCTCTTGACATTTTCAACCCTCTGCTTCTTTCACTCGCTCTTCTCATCTTTGACTCTGCTTTCCGCGCGACTCTATATCGCTGAAGCCCTTGCAGATTGCCGATACTTTCTTCCAGCTCCTCTCACTACATAACCCTTCCTCTGGTTTGGTTCTTCCGTCTAGCCGTGACGCCGTTTTGCGTCTTGCCTCTTCCCCAGACGGTTCGATATGAAAGTTTTTGCTTCAAATTGTACCTTCGATTACTCATGGGAAGAAGTCTCCACGGCAAACTGGCGCAAATACTGCCCCTGGAATGATCAATCTACCCATGTTATCGCTGTCGACACTCTTTCCCGCACAGTTGAGCCTCAAAGTGGAATCGTAAGTCATCCCTCGCAAATACATAAGGACATGGACAAGAGCTCACGAAACCGTGCGAGTAGTTGAGAACCGAACGGTTAATAACGTGCCATCAATCCGCACCCAAATGGGTCCTTTCGCTACTCGGAGGTAGTGCCACCTCCCACGTCTACGAGGTCTCATATGTCGATCCAACAATGAAAAAGGTGACCATGTGTTCTACAAATCTCACATGGTCAAACGTCCTCAATGTGCGCGAGAACGTTGTCTACGAACCCTCACAATCGATGCCGGACACCAAAACAGATTTTCACCAGGATGCTCAAATAACTGCCTGCAGTGGATGGCAGAAGATAAAGAATAAGATTGAGGAGGTCAGCGTGGAGAGGTTCAGCCAGAACGCTAAAAAGGGCCGGGATGGGTTCGAAGCTGTTCTCGAGATGAGTCGGCGAGTCTTTGGAGAACAACGTGACCTTGAAAGCAAGCGACTGGGACAATGATACGTGGAAATATACGCTGCTGTGATGCGCGTGATATATCCTCGATAGAATGATCTATGAATCTCGATCGGACATGGCACCGTACAGTTGTGGGTGCCGCATCCACCCCCTTTTCTTTTTAAATACCTCTTGGGGCTTCCCTGAGGAATACACTGCTGTTTCACGGGTTGGAGAAGGAAAAAAGTTAGACGGGTTCGGTGTTCTGGGTATATATACTATTTGCTTCAACCTTTTCCGGCGTTTTACAATCATCCGTTGAAAAGCAGGCCGCATTGCATGTACTATTTTGTTTGTCTTCTCCTTTTTGCGTCCTTTTTATATTTATAATACCCTACCACCGACATGAGCCAAGAATATCTTATCCAACATCTTCTCCTTCAAAGGCCTTCGAGCATTTTTAGCGTATCGTTCCTCTCCATCTACAATTCAAGATACAACAGAACTGCCCGAGGCTCGCGCCATTCGTAGTCACGGGAATGGGATATTATAAAAAATATTTGAACATGTACCCTACTTCAACCTGGATTACCCATACCCATACCCGATACGCCTGCCCGGAGGATCCTACCCCAAAATAAAACGGTCCCACAAAAGGCTCTGCACCTCTCGCACTAACCTAGAAGTCCGCCTAGAACAACGCGGCTTACTCCTCCTATTTCAGCTTTGGCCCCAGATCTGCTTGCATCTTCAAACTCTCGCACGATTCCAGCTACTATAATCTTCCGAAGCTTTGCATCTGTTTTGGCAAACATCTCACCAACAGCCGCAGTGCAAACGGTGGGGGTTGACACAAGGGTAACCAGCCGTGTATAGCAATCAATTAGTACGTCGCATAGGGTGGCAAATGTTTCAAAGAAATCCGGGTCGAAGGGAAGAGAAGGGGTTAGTAAATAAGAATATTCTTCGCCCGGTAGAAGATCGGATGAATCTGTACTAGAGGGGAAGGATGTGACACTTGACGGAGCTGCTGATGAGCCCCCCGCCATCGCCTTGACATCGGTTGGGTCACTCGACTGCATAGGCAAACCGATCTCGGTGGCCGAACTTGTTCTCCTGGTCTTTGTACCGGTGTGTGTTGCCCTTTTAAACATCTGCGGGATGCGTGCACGCGCAAGGGAGGACGTAGAACTACCGTCGGGAGGGTGGACCTGCTGGAACGCCTCAAACTCCAGAAGAAGTGCGTTGAGGGTACGAAGGTACTCATAGGGAGTGGAGTTGACGTCTAAAATCGAGGGTAACGAGAGGCCAAGGAGTAGGTAGTTGGTCGCCCTTCGGGAAAGCTTTCGAGGATCGAAGTAGGGCATCCGGCCCACGTCAAGCTTGGTGAAATGGACGGTGTTGAACCAATACACTCTCCCTTCGTGCCTGGTTTTACCACCATTAGTCAGAGCCATATTTCCCCAGGAGGGGTCGGGGGGACACCAACGCCTTTCGCAAGTAGTCTAATGTCGAAATTCGCTTTGAAGCCATGTCATGGATATGCTGATAGATCGCACCCGCACTCTGAGGACCGAAACTGCCTCCGCCTGCGATTGCCGGAGGAACTGGGTTCGCACCCTGGCCAGATTCGAAAGTAGACGTAGCAGCTCCTGCAGGTTTGCTCCAGGTCGTATCCCTCCGCGAGATTGTCGGAGCGAAGGTTGCAGCGATCATTATGTCTTAAGAAAAAGGGACGGCACCGAGGCCGTCGTTCAGAGCAGTGGTATTGGCGACCAACCGGTGGTTTCGTAGGAGCGAAATTATGCCAAACGCAGAGACTGGAAACTATGCATAGAGATACTTGTGGGCGTTTAGAACAATTTTCCGTGAACAGAGGGTAGGGGGAGTTTGTCTGTGGTCTGGTCTGGCCTTGGTTTTGACTCGATAGCACAAGTCCCTGAATCTTATCGATATCCTTCCCTCCCTGATCACATGACTACAGAATTGGGTGGGAGAAGCTTTGTGGGGTATGAAAGGGGTAGGAAAGGGGTAGCAAAGGGAGTTCAAGATATTACTTTACGAAGCCTCAATTGACAACCCGGTACTTAATGAGGTTTAACTGGAGAGAGAATATTAAATAAGGAACATGTGATACCAGCCACTCACCTAAGGAAAGAAAGTATACATCCAGTTACTACTCCACTTTTCGTGGACTTCGAACCGTGGTCGTTTCGTGCAATAATAATCATCCCACCTCGCATTTCAGGAACTCTTGTTAAAATGACGCCCGAGAACACTGCTATCCATACGGAAGGTTGGTCGTTAGCAATACGTGAGACTACCGGCATTCAACACATTTATCTCTAAGAGATATCTTGCCCCTGAGCAACAAGGATTTTCGATAGCAGGTAATCTCTTAATTGGTGAAATTATCTACAAACTCCCCTCATTGAATGCTCAGTGCCCATTCCTAGGCCACAGAAACAAAATTCGAAACAGCCTCCATTATGGGGTCGGAAATATCTGAGAAAGAATCGGTCCCTTTACCGGGAAAATGGCCAATTGATCCGCAGGAAGACGTCCCAATCTCGAAAGACCGCATCTGGGTCGATGGGTGCTTCGATTTTAGCCACCACGGTAAGAAGCTGATATCGACGCTCGTCTTTTGACCCCCAATCCAGATCCATCTACTGATGGATCCCGCTCTAGGTCACGCTGGAGCAATGCTCCAGGCTCGGAGGCTTGGGAAGACCCTACTTGTCGGTGTCCATTCCGATGAGGACATCTTAGATAACAAGGGCCCGACGGTCATGACACTCAAGGAACGGTGGGTCAATCCCCGATCCTCCCGGAGCAGCATTGCCCGTCCTCACTGACATTTACCTACTGATGGAAGAGTGTCTGCGGTCAATGCTTGCCGCTGGGCTTCTTCGTCCATCCCTCACGCGCCCTATGTGACTTCTTTACCCTGGATATCCCACTATGGTTGCTACTATGTCGTCCACGGGGATGATATCACGTCAGACAGCAATGGGGAAGACTGTTATCGATACGTCAAGGCTGCTGGCCGTTTTCTCGTCGTGAAAAGGACTCCGGGGATCTCCACTACGGACCTGGTGGGGAGAATGCTTCTCTGCACTCGCAACCACTTTATCAAGCCATTGGCTGATATTATATCACACAATGGGGATCCTAATAGCGGCGGGGAAGAAGAAAAGGATGGGCCTGCCATGCTTCAGAGAATCAAGGATTATGCTATGGACGAAACGGGTCTTCAGCCTGGCCTCGATGTCTGGTCTTGGCGAGGGTCTAACAGCGCAAAACTTGGGCATACAGCTGAGGAGCCAGGATCTTTCGAGAGGTTGGTCGCGGGGAAAGCCTTGAAACCTGAACAGCGTCTTGTATACGTTGATGGTGGATTCGATCTATTTTCTTCGGGGCACATAGAATTTCTCCGTCGAGTTATTGCCGCGGAGGAGCAGGCCGCCCGGGAAAGGGGGTGGTATCTTCCCGATCAGGTTCAGAGCAGGGTAAGGGAGCATGGCGAAGACTATAGCCCCGCGTATGTCGTCGCAGGGATCCATGATGACGACGTCATAAACCATTGGAAGGGCTTGAACTATCCTATTATGAACCTATTTGAGCGAGGCTTATGTGTTCTCCAATGTCGGGTCCGTCTCACCCGCCCTGCTCTCCGTTGGTTTTGCTAATCCATTTGTAGTATGTAAATGCGGTGATATTCTCCGCTCCATTTACTCCAAGCAGGCCGTACCTTGAAACATTCCCTTTCGGGACGCCCAATGCAGTCTACCATGGTCCAACCACCTTTATCCCCCTCACGTATGACCCATATACAGGACCCAGGGAGATGGGTATTTTTAAAGAGATTCACAGTCACTCATTCCAGCATGTGAATGCCGAAGAGATAGTCCAAAGGATTTTGAAGAGCCGCGAGGCGTTCGAGGAAAGGCAACGCGCCAAAATGCAGAAAAGTATCGGGGAAAATGAATTCAAAGAGAGGGAGCAAGCAAGATTGGGCTAGGCTTCACCGACCTCGGGGCTTCACCCGTTTGTTCTCCGGCGATAACGGTGCCGAAGCATCAAATTCGATCTTGATGTGGTCACCACCCTAGAGCAATGTGGAACCCCCGACACGGGTTCTGTTTATAGGTAGATTTGAGATTGGGTTTATTACTATATAGTATTGCAAATATTTTCGATATTGTCAATTCAACTTGACATCGTATTGTTGCAACCGGTTCCATCCTTCACACGCTCAATAAACATATACATGAGGCTATAATGTACATCTTGGGCTGGCAACCGTTCACGCAACGGGAAATCTCCCGTCCCTATAATTGTTGCACAACCATATGCAGCCTAAAAACGTAGTTATGTTTGGAGGTGGGGGTAAAAGAGAGTGGGGAGGTTCGCCGTCGCAAGTAGGTGAATGCACCGAGCGATTCCCGGTTTTGAGATGAGAGATCGAACGAGGAATAACACGGTAGAAACGATATTCGGTTAGTTCCCCATGACCATTCTCCTGGCTAGCTGGCACATTTCTTCCCTTAACTTTTGTGTATCATCTCGCCACTTCTATGTTTTTGGGTCGAGTGAACAATGGAGTTAGCAATAGAACTTCCTGGAGAAATGTACTTTGAACGCAGTGAAAAGAAACTCGGTGGTTAGAATGAATCTCACCTTGCTTTGGGAACCCAACCTACTTATCGTCCCTCGAGTTGAGTTTTGGATTTCTTCACCCTGTGTCTGGAGAATTGACCTCGCATATTCCTCCGCCTCCTGGTTTTCCCTGGACATGAACATTGCTGCCTCGAGCCTTCTCTTGCATACACCGGATTTTCCACTCTTTAGATTCGTAAATCCAGCTACTCCTAGTACCTCCACACCCAAACAGGCAATCTTTTGCTGGATCTTGGACCACTCCCTCCACAGCCCTTTCAACTCTCTCTCTGTCTCCTCGAATGCTTTCTGGGCATCATGCATCCCAGCACCATTTCTGCCGGTACTTTCACAAATAGGAGACAATAGCTCGGGACTATGCGCGTGCTCAGAGGGAATTTTTTTGAAATCTTGGGACCTAGCGTTGGTAAGCTTTTTGACGGCAGCTTGCTCCTCCTGAGCTAGAGATTTCCTTGTGTCGTTGGAAATCTCACTCCGTGTCGCGGTGATTGACTCTGCGTTAAATGGTCAGCACAGGCGCCAGTGGGTCCCGAGTCCTCCTTACGGGTAAATTCTGTAACCCTTTGGGGTTCTATTGGTCCCGTAGAACCTTTGGTTCCGAAATGTTTTGGGTAACCGATTTTCTGGGGTTTCGAGATTCTACCACGGTCATTCCGTCTTCCGACCAAATAACTAGGGATGGCGGGGTTTAGGGGAGAGGATATGGAACGCGAACGGGAGCTGCGATTGAGTAGCCTGAAAGTCGAGACTGCTGTACCATTGACATATTGGATAGGTCCGTCTCGCTTCGCCATGACGGTTGACGAGCTGAAGGTTTGGCCGGAATAGCGTCCACCAGGGCTTGGGAAAGGGGCACCGAAAGTCTGTCGGAAGATGTGGGAAAGGTGACTGTAACGAGAAGAAGTAGAAGTAGTTGGCTTTAGAAACGTTCCGATGGGATGAGGCTCAAGAGAGACTTAAAGAAGCGGGAGGGGTCGCCCCGCCAAGATTAAGGGGGGATACTACAAATAAAACCAGCACACGTTTTCTTCATGTTCATCTACTACCATTACCGTCAATGGTAAATCAGAGAACTGATAGAGTAGTGGCACCTGTCCTTAAAGACATCAAGTCAAGCTGCGAACCGGAAAGTGATGGCTATTTTCATGGATCTCCTGCACCTCGGAAGGCGGATAGATGTCAATGAAAAGATAAATCATCAATTAAACAGAAGATAGGATGTACAGTGGGGAAACGATCACCCATGGAAATTATATAGGACGCCGGCATTTGTATACAAGGAAAAAGAATGAGACGAGCTCAATTCAAGGTTCGTTCTCTGACGGTGCTCCAGATGCAACAAGAACACCCTTATCCCCCAGAAGTTTTGAGAGCTCCCCATTCTGATGCATTGACATCAGGATGTCACAGCCACCAACAAACTCCTTTTCAACATATAGCTGCGGAATAGTTGGCCAGTCAGAAAACTCCTTAATCCCTATTATCAATATGTTAGTACTAACCCAAAGTACACAATTTCGAGGGAGGAACAGAAAGTAAGAGCGTAGTACCTTGCCGCAGCTCTGGATCCTCGAGGACATTGAATGCCGTGAATTTGCCTGGGTCCACTCCTTGAAGACCAAGTATCTGAATGCTAGCCCGGGAGAATCCGCATTGTGGAGTTTCTGGGGTGCCTTTCATGAAAAGGACAACGGGGGCAGAATCGACAGCTTTGGTTATCGCCGCCCTAGTTTCGTTTGAGAGAAACCTCGAATAAATCGCAAAGGGTGTCTGGGTAGGGTATGTTTTGGAGATGCATGGTCGGCTTGCTTGTCGGAAGACCTATGGCGGCTCAGTTGTTAGCTTCTTCAAACCCGGACGGATCCAGAGCGCATTTCGGTCGGGGAAGGTACGAAAACCTACAGATGAAAGGGCAGATCTGGAAAACATCTCTATAAACGTATTGATAGCAATGTTATGGGTAGAAATCGAAGCTCAGATGCTGAAGGTATCGACTTAGGAGCTACGCAATTGTTTTCTGCGGGATGAGAAGCAAAACGAATTCGATTCCTTTTTTTTGAACCCGACTCGGAGCTTTTCAACCATGATTAGTCACCGGACCATCGGATATATTGTCACAATAAGAATAAACAGAACAAACACATATGAGTCTAAAGAATTACAGGAATAAAAGTACATCGATTAGCTGAGAAACTCGATCTTCTCGTTGTCTTCGTCATGGGCGCCGAATATTCGGGTTATGTAGTCTCCTAATAGCCCCAAAGTTATCGCACCTCCAGTTAACCAACACCCATTCTTAAACCACCACCAGCAATTTTGTACATCGTCCAGCCGGACCTTCCATATCATCGTTCCAAGAGCAATCATTGAACCCCCGCAGCTTCCGAGAAAGAATACCGGTCCGGCACCGGTTGCAGCGCCAGCAATTGCCAACAACCCTGCCTGGGTTATAGCTAAGCTTGAGAGCACAAGTTTGGTATTGTGTTTATGCCGAAGCGCAATAGATTTGATGCCAGCAGCCGCATCATCCTTGACGTCCATTTGGGCATAGACCATGTCATACAGCACAGTCCAGGCAACACAGCTAGAGTACAAAGAAACAGCAGCCATCATGGCGTTACTGTCGGCCAATAAATCCACACCCAAAGCAGGGAAACCCATAATTGCACCCCATGAATAAGTTAAACCCAGCACGAATTGTGGGTAATTTGTTACCCGCTTCGCCAATGGATATGTTCCCACGAGGAGAAGACTCGGGATCCCATACCAAAGGCACTGAGTAGGAAATTGAACGAGGACACCCAAACCAGTGAGAAGCTGGGCTGCGGTAAAAACTATCGCTTTGCGAGGACTTATGGCTCCTCGAGCAATTGGACGGCTCCTTGTCCTTTCAACGTGGGGGTCGAGGTTTCGATCCCACAGGTCATTGATGGTACAGCCTGCACCCCGCATAACCATTGCGCCCACAAAGAATAGGGATGCGGTTTTGAGAACTTCAGGCAGCCCCGTAACGGGTGCAGCCAAAGAAGCAGCGATCAGGGTAGAGAAGGCGCATGGGAAGAACAGATAATAGATGCCAGTAGGCTTGTCAAGACGGATCAGTTCGACATAGGGAACCAATGGCTCAGGTACAACAGCCGCGAAGCCTTTCCTCTGAGGCGATTGTGGGGAAGATGCCGGGATCCCATTTGTTCCCAAAGACCTTGATGGCGAGGAAGAAGTCACATACGGTGTGATGGCAAGATGAGCGGGGGATTTGCGCGGCAGCTGGGCCTGGAAGTTTACACCAGCAGTGTTCGTTTGCCGCCTGGAATGACACAAAGTCCGGACATATTTGTAGCGTATGGTAGACGATACGGATGAAACCCGTGAGGTGCTGTGGGAGGTCTGGGCTAACCGGAGATTGTGGTGTTTGTGGTGATTAATGCTCTTGTTCCCGTACAACAAAAAGTCGTGAAGCACTGAGCTAGGTAAGGAACAGAGTTGGCGAGAGGAGTACATATTGGAGGACAATGTCGATGACTACAGGCGGTCAGTTCCTTTCATTCTCAGTGCGTAAGAGCCGACTTTTGCGAATCATTCGGGGGGCGGATTGAATTCCTGAGCTTCGCTAGGATCGAGGACTTTTGAACATTCGAGTACACCGGCAAGTCATACTTGGAAAGTTGTCTGGGCCTTTAATCAATCGTGGGGGTAACCCCCTTTCCGGTATTCAAGTCAGAGGTGGGCGGGCGGGTTTAGGAAGCTCTCTTCCATTGGGCTGGCCTGTTCGACGGAGTCGAGTGTTTCTTTTACTTTTTTTGTTGCTCAAGGAAAGAGCTTGGTGTCACATGACATCAACACCCGCAAGAGTAATAATTACGCCAGCAAGCTTTCTCGCGACAACACAAAACCTTTGGGATTTGCTACACGCGGAACGCGACTGATTCCCTCATCCACTCTACTCTAATACTATTCTATCTACTCCTGTGTCTCTTTACCCTCTCTTTACGCGCCGTCTTCACTCCCGGGTTGGCTCTTATTTTGTTTGGAGCTCCCTTAATGGTCACATCAATCTCAAACCCCCCGCTAGTTTGACAGAATGCGAGAAGCAGCCCCAACGGTGTGAGACTAGAAGAAGAAGAACCTCATTGTGGGTGAGATGCGCGTAGGCGGGCGTTTTCGCTGCCTATCATCCGTTTTTGCAACCTCCTGCTAATTGTTCTCAGTAGTAGGCAAGATGCCAGCACAACGCCCATGTGCCGCGTTTGAGCCGATTTCGCCCGATCTAGACCTATCAGAGCTCGTCGAGTCCACCCCAAATTTCGACTTTGTTGTCAGAATTCACTGGAGCGCGATTGAGGATCAAGGTCTTGAAAGGTTTGAAAAGCTTGTGTTGCTGCATGTTATACTAGGAGGGAAGCCACTCGTTATTGAGGAGTATAATGAAAGGCTCGAGGGATGGATATTCGCCGTACAATGGCTACGCGATAACTTCGCTTCAAAGGGTGCGTTATAAGCTGAACAACTAACTATACCTTACAATGGATATCCTAATTTTTTACTTCTCACAATAGTCGAAAACGCGAGGAATCTCACAACTAAGTCCAACCTCCCGTTGTCAATTGGGCACTATCTTAACAATATGGCCCTTTTGACGGATCAGTGGAATTCGCACAACTACAAAGACACAAATCGCCAGCGTATTTACCTGAAGGATATCGACTGTCCGCAAACCTGGCACGAGAAACTTAAAGACCTTATTCCTCCAGTTTTGTTTTACCTTAACGAATCCACTGGAGATATAGGCGGACCAGGTGCTGTTCACGATTCTGGTCCTCATACCGCTGGTGCCAGAGCTGGAAAAGGTGTATCGAAAGCCGGTGATCTGATGAGCAGCCTGCCCCCCGAAATGAGAGCCGAAAACTTGATGTGTTACATCGGGCATGAAGGAACCTACACCCCGTCTCACCGTGAAATGTGCGCGAGTCTCGGTCATAATATCATGGTCGAATCATCAACAGGCCAGGTCGAGGACGGCAAACCAACAAAGCCAGGATCCTCCATTTGGTTCATGACCGAAACCAAAGATCGTCATCTTGTGTCAGAGTACTGGTTGTCAAAGCTTGGCCACGACATTGAAATCGAGCAGCATTTTGCCCAGATAAACGCCTGGAAAAGTGCACCTTTCAAGACATATGTCGTTGATCAAAGAGTTGGCGATTTCATTCTTATCCCCCCTCTCGCCCCACATCAGGTTTGGAATAGGGGGACAAGAACTATGAAGGTTGCGTGGAACCGGACCACCGTCGAAACTCTGGAAATGGCGATAAGCGAAGCGCTACCGCGTGCAAGGATGGTGTGCCGAGATGAGCAATATAAGAACAAGGCTGTTGTTTATTACACTCTCAAAAAATACTCTGATCTTCTTGATCGAGCCGATGGCCAAGGATTAAAAACTTTGAAGGTCCGACAACTTCAGAAGGATTTCAAACGACTCTTCTCGCTGTATACGACTATCCTGCTCTCCGAAAGCTTCTCTAGAGATCTCCCTGAGCCACGGAATATGGATCTACTCCCATTTGACAGCAATGTCACCTGTGCATACTGCAGGTGTAACATCTTCAATAGGTTCCTCACATGTCCCTCATGCGTCGGAAAACTTCCAAATGGCGAGGATGACAATTACGATATCTGCATGGAATGTTATGCCATGGGCCGTAGTTGTGCATGTATCTCGAAATTGAAGTGGGTTGAACAGTTCAAATGGAAGGAATTAAGCCAAGCGCATGAAGCGTGGAAAAATCAGATCATTCAATTAGAAGGGAAAATAGATGATCAGTCCCCACGCTCTCTGCCGGTGGCACAGGAAACCCTTGGCAGGAAGACGCTTGCTGCAGTCTGCCAGGAGGAACTAAAGAGAAGGCCATGGACGGACATCACCAAACCGCGAGTTCGTGAAGTGGATGATAGCGAAGAAGTCGATGTCGATGATGAGGGCCGTGTTCGAAAACGCCGCAAGATACGCCGATCCGAAAAATCCCCCAAGAAATTTGCCAGTTGTCATATCTGTAAAGGCCGTGAGTCTGCTTGGAAACTTGCAGCCTGTTCTTCCTGTGGGGTGAGTTATTGTTATGGTAGTTTGTTTCGGGGGTTTGATATGATGCCACAGACGATCATGGAAAATATTGATTGGAAATGTCCGAAATGCCAGAAGATCTGTACGTGCGGAGCTTGCCGTCGAGATCCTTCTATGAAACCGTTTGAGCCGACTGGAACTCTACTTGGCCATGATACCAAGAAGATAGCGGACCCTAGGAGTGTCGAAAGTCTAGTTGATTTCAGCCACTCGAACATCAGATGGCTAAAAAAGGCTGGTGATGATCACCCACATGATACACGCCGTCTTAGGAAGAGGCAAGCAGAAGCAGAGAAGGCCAAATCCAGAGACCCGGCCTTGAATGAGCATTACGTTGAATCTACCGATCCCGTTCATGGCAGTGGAACAGCTCCGACGCCAGCTGAATATGACGGAATCCCAATTGATCCCGCCCTAGGATGGAACGACCAAGAAGATAGCGGACTAGACAACCACCAGCCTCAGGACCTTTATACCAGCCCGACGTCTACACCGTACGCACCACGCCTGCCCGAATTTACTGTACCAGAGAACGCTGTCTTCCGAGATGAGATGGAAGACGAATATGAGCAGAATGAAGCGATTACGTTTGAGTACCCGGATCCTGATATATTACATGTACCAAACTCCCAGCCGTTAAAAGCAACTGAGAATACGCTCAACCTCTCCTTCTCTGGGGTGGGAGAACCGACCCTTGACCTTACGAACGGCGAGCCCAGGGGTTTTAGTCAGACCAAGAAATCCAAGAATGGATTCAATATGTCTTTTGACGGGACAGCTGATGTTCCGATGGACCCTACCATGTTCCAGCCACGGAAAGATGGCAAATCCCTCATCGTCAAATTTAAAGTTGACAGAGAAGCACTTTCGAGAGTGGCAGAACAATCAGTATCTTATTTAAAGCCCGCCAAGGGTGCTACCGCTGGCGTGGCAATTCTCCGATCGGACCTTACACCTGTGGATCCACTTTTGACCACTTCGTTAACCCACACGAAGTCAAGGAGAGTCAGTACGCGGGAAATGGATGCTGATTTTGCTCCGCGGAAAAATCAGCCCGCGAAGGGTTCCAACTCAGCTTCAAGACGGAAAAGGCAAAGCAATCCCGATGCGGTGGACACGTCGGGCCAAGAGTTAGGAGATGTTGATATTGCCCCGCCGACCCCCGTTAAGCGAAACCCGCCGAGGGTAACAAAACAGCGAAATCATGCAAATGCTGGTGAGCCGACAACGGGGCCCTTGGACCTGGAAGACAATATCACCGATGTCAGTGATCCATCTCACTCGCCCGAGATCGTGGACCAGCATGATGTTTTGGGAAGTTCCTCAATTCGGGGCAATCATGAGGATTTATCCACCGATTCTGGGGGGAACGGCCACGAGCAAGTTACAGAAGATTCAGAGGCGGAACCTCAAGAATTAGTGTCCAATACTAAGGAGATAAAGCCCTTCAGCAGCGTTAACGGTGCAAACAATGATGGCAAGGAGCTGGACAACTCACGGAAACAGCCCCGCCATCTTACGCAGGCCGAAGAGAACAGAAAAGCCAAACTATTAGCTATGCAATGGGCGGAGACTGGCATTGATGACTTCGACGACGGCTCAAACACTTCTAGCGAATCTGGAGGAGAGATCCCAGCTACATTACCCGTAGAACCCCAGCCACAGAAACCTCCTACACTGTGGGCGCCAACGAACAACCGGTTCGGAAAAGCCACATCAAGCGCAAAGCGAGGACCGCGGCGTTCAAATCGCTAATCCCCAGAGACTAGCATGTATCGGATGGGTTTCGCGGTTTGCCGTTGTTTATCTACTGCAGGCAATTTGCTACAGACAAGGATCGATGCATTTCTTTTATCCGACTTTACTTTTGTTCTGACTTCACTTTTGTCTCGTGAGATGTATGTATAATATTCAGAGCTTCATTTGTTGCGCCAGCAATATAATCTATGTACGATTCCATGACTACTATTCGGATTTATTTCCTTCTATTCCATACTCCATGATGAATGCGCTCTGTGATTTCGTTAATACGTAACTTGCCCTGGAGTGTCCCTGTGGAACGAGTACTGTGTTTTCGAACCGCAGCACTCGAGTTCTCAGATTGTTCCCCGAATTGGTGATTTACTCACAGAGCTCTGGATAGTAGAAACGTAGTCCAAAAGATTACTCCGTATATCATTCATTAAGCATGCCTTTCATGCCCCCTTATATTCATATCGGAGTCTTTCAAGTTCCCCGATATCGACAGAGAACGATTCTCTCGAAACTATCATGGAGACCCCGAGCACCGCTAAAACATAGTATGAGCACATTCTCTATCCAAGACCCATCAGAATCTCGCCTACCTGCTGGAGCCAAATAGAGGACCCAAAGCCCATCCTCCATATTCAAATTGTGCTTCATGTAACATCCCATCAAGGCAAGAAATATGCTGGCGCTGGTATTCGACAGAAGCACGTAATTATCAGTTGTCGTCCGCTCCACATAAGATCTTCTCGGCGTCTTATCATGTCGTCGGCTGCGTAAAGCGTGGTCTTGTCTCATAGTGTATGCGGTAGCTAAAAGGGAGGCAACTCCGAGAAGACAGCCTAACTTTTGGAGAATCGTATTTCCACGATCTAGAAGGGGCGGGATAAACGCGGCCGCGGACACGAAAGGGAGGGCAGTAAATATCACCTATACTCACACACATGCCATTTCAAGTAAGCCATGGGCTTGTCTTACTAGAGATAGGGGAACGGGTATTCGGGAACCTCCAGTCGTACTTTATAAACGGGTTCCCATTGTTCATTCTGCTTCCGTAACTCTTTGATGACAGCATCTTGCTCTATGGCGGAGTGTTAAAGACCTGTCAGCATAGCTGTTTATTTCTCTTCACCCTCGCGAGCAGTTTCCCACCTTCCTCGTCGAGCTCTTCTCTAGCTTGATCATCATCCTCAAGACCGTCCGAATACCGAAATGTCCTGCGCATACGAGCAGTGATTGAATTCGCGAAATCTCCCATGTTGGTGGTCAATCGTTGTCGAGGACTGATTGATGCTTGGAATGAGTTGATAAAGAGATACCGGGCTGCGGGACGGAATTCTTTCTTGAACTTCACGCTAACGCCAAAAAGCTTTCCCGTCACACCAACCAACACCCTCTACGTCGTGACAAAACCCTTTGGTTCTGTTACTACCAGGAAATCGACGACTCGACTCAAGGAGTGAGAATGGTTTTCTCCCATGCCGTCCGATCTCTAGCCCCGGCGGCGCCCCGGCGTTTTGTCCCTCAGATGGGCTTGCGCCGACCTCTTCCTCTCCGACGCACGCTCATTTCTGCACCAGGCCCCAATTCAGGCCCTCTCCTATCTCGGTCCGCTGATCGTGAACTCCCATCAATTGCACCCAAGCGGCGCTGGCTCCGTTCGATTCCCGTGTTCGTGGTTGTTATCGGTGCCTCCCTCCTCGGTATCTTCAACTACCAAAAATCATCCTCCAGCGTGGTAAATAGTACACTTTATGCGCTTCGGACATCAAGCAAAGCGAGAGAAATCCTCGGAGACGAGATATACTTTGCACACAAAATGCCTTGGATCTACGGTGAAATGAATCAGCTACATGGGCGGATCGACATAAATTTCTGGGTCAAGGGCAACAAGTCAACAGGCAGGATGAGGTTTCGGAGCATTCGGCCAACAAGAGCGAGTCTGGTGAGTCCTATCATTATATTCGTCGTGGACGGGGTGCCTTTTTTACTCCCAGGGACGTGCCCGAATAGTTTCACACTGACATATAATCTCTCTACATATAGTTCAGAACGGAAGAATGGAGTCTGGAGACGGAGGATGGGAGAGTTATTCAGTTACTTGACGAGTCCTCGGGGGATCCTTTCAGCAAAGCGACCTAATGTGTTACACACCTTGGCCGGGTGTTCTTTCCCCCTCCACCCTGGGTAATTGTGTGTTGGGAATGGGGCTGCTCGGATATGTTATATGTATGATTTATCGCGTTCTACCCGAATACCTTGTCGCCTGGTGTTCGGATGAGGAATATTAAGGAAGGCGTCATGGGTACAGCTTCGCTCAATCATTTAGGGGGGTCGGTTCAATACAGTGTTAGAAACTTATACATCTATAATTGGGACGGGGAAAGGTAATGTTTGTATATACCGCTCACGCGCCCTTGTACAATAATCATACATTATAAAAAAAGCCCACAGCATCTTGAGAGAATATACAGTATACGGATTGACCCAGATATCCGAAGAAAATAAAAAAAACAAAGACACCTCAACTTTGCTTCACCGTCCCGGCTGCCTTTGGCCATGGCTTTTTGAGGGCGTCTTGTACTTTAACAAGACATCCCTTCGGGCCGCTCACCGAGCCTAAAAAGATTATAGTTGTCAGCCGAGATCACAGAGTCCGGAGGTGGAGGATATATAGCGAGGCTGGAAAGGGTAGTCTCTTGGGTCTTACCGTTTATCACTAGAATACCACTCTCAGGGTCTACCTTCAAAACCTTCAAGTTCTGGGTTGTGACCTGCTCGTTGCCCATGTTCCCCGCCATCTTTTTGCCCGGGTACACTCTTGAACCGCCACCTTGACCTTGGCCGGATGAACCCATCGATCGATGCTTCAAACTCACACCATGACTGCGATCCTGGCCATGAAAACCATGTCGCTTCATCACACCGGCGAAGCCCATCCCCCTGCTATTCGCTCTCGCGTCGACATATTGCCCGGGTTGAAACCAATCGGCCTTGATATGCTCCCCGATCTCAAGTAGACCACTCTCGTCCTTCACCCTGAATTCGTGAACAAATCTCTTGGGGGAAACCTCGGAGTTGGAGAAGTGACCCAGCATCGGTTTGGTGACGTTGCGCTGGTGCTTCCAACCGGAGCCGACTTGGACGGCAAAATAACCATGCTTCTGGCGTGTCTTGTGCGAGATCACCTGGACCCTGTCGAGCTGAAGGACAGTGCAGGCAGTGCGCTTTCCGGTCTCTGGATCGTAGATGGCGGTCATGCCTTTCTTTACGGCGAGAGCGCCGGTTCGGAGGGGGATAGTGTAGGCTTTTCGTTCTAAGGCAGCGGTTGGCGTTGAGGCGAGAACGGGGAGACCATTGCCGATGTTAAAGCGATCCGGTCGGGGAGGGTACATGGACTTGATGCCGAAGCATCTTTTGGAGACATCTTGGAAAGCAAATTGAGGAGTGAGGAAAGCCGGCGGAAGTGGCACCAATTTCGCTGGAAGTCGTGGAGGCATGACAGGCCAGCGAGCCACTATATAGGGACCAGTACGCGGTATTAACACACAGAGAGAGAGCTCTCTTCCAATCCTTTCCAGCTTCAATCTTCAATTCTTCTTCGAGAATTCTTCTGTTTCGTGTATCTTTCTTTCCCTTTTTGGAATCTTTTTTTCCTTCTCACGTGTCGGCGCCAAGACCAGGTCACGGGACGCTTAAACAGCTATCCAGCTTAGTCATCTCACCTTTGCTGGAGACCGAAAAGGAAGATAGAAGAAGGATAGAAAGAAAGAAAGGAAGAGAGAAAGGAACGAAGAATAAAGGATAAAGAGGGTATGTATGACTCTGGTATGCCGTTGAAGTAGTATGAGTCTGTATACTAACTCTTGAGGTCTTGGGAATGCGAGCCTCGATCCATCTCCTGAAAAACTGCTCTACTATGCTTTATTTATATATCCCCGTGCAATAAAACGTCGTCTCCGCCGCGACCTTTAAATCAAACCAGTATACCCCTTATTTCTCCCCATAACATAGCACACTCGCTGTCCATATCTGACGACAGACCAGGTCCTCTCCGCCTCCTCTGGTTGTGCTCCGTCCCATCGGTCTGATATATCCGCTATCTCCGACTTGGTAACAAGGATTCTTACTTCTTTTCTCCGATTTTTTCTTTCCGACGTCCAAAGCATCGTCAACGTCACCATCATAAGGTGATCGTTATTGCCTTTAACCACCACAGCAACACTTCCATCCTCTACTTTCTCCATAAAAGATAGGGATATTCATTATCGACTGGAAGCTAGCGAATGAGCTGAAGGAGGAAAACACGCCTCTTATAAAGCGATGCCACCACCATCCCGGCTCCTCAATCTGCTCTCCCAAAATGTTACTTCCCCGTCGTCCTCGCTCACTCAACGGCTATCTCACCGCATAATAACCCCGATATCAACAAGGCCGACAACGATCCGCTCCTTCTCAACGAACTTCCGCTTCCCACGGCCAAAACTGCGTCTGTCCCACCCCCAATTAAGTCCACCATCACCCGTCCACAACTTCTCGCGCCGTCTCAACTCCTCGAAATCGAAGCCGGACCCCCACCACTCCACATCCTCCTCGTCCTCGAACCCGGGTTCGCTCTCACAACGCTTGCGCAAACTCTCCCGCGAATACGGCTGGGCCGCTCTCGGCATCTACCTTTTTCTCTCAGCCCTTGATTTCCCATTCTGCTTCGCTGCAGTACGGCTACTAGGCGTGGACCGTATCGGACACTACGAACACGTCGTGGTCGAGGGAGCTAAAGGCATATTTGCGGCAGTATGGCCTTTCCAGGATCATGCCACCGACCCCGCGGATCTCGCGGCCGACGCAGATGTACCCGCTCTAGATACGGAAGAACAGGCGTCTACATATGACCATGGGGTAGCGGAAGCCGAGAAAAGAAAATCTGTAGAGGGTGCTAGTATGTTGTTTCCAACCCGAGCGTAAAAAGATGGCACCCACTCACTTTGACCACCACCTTAGGCATCTGGACCCAGCTCGCCCTCGCATATGCGATCCACAAGAGCTTCATCTTCATCCGAGTCCCCCTGACCGCGGCTGTGACACCCAAGGTTGTCCGCGTATTGAGGCGCTGGGGCTGGGATATCGGGAAGCGTAAACCTAAGAGCTCCTGAGTATAGCGCATGCCTCACGATGGAGGGAGGGGTGGAGCTGCCCACCTCAGCCCTATTATGACCTTCAAACCGCGTGAACTCAGCTCTCAGATTTCTCGGAACAGCTTCATACTACGTCAACCTACATCTTGGGGATGGACGTAGAAATTTTGGTGACAGCCATGACCAAGGCAAACTCGACTCTCATTCGGCTTTTTCTCGAACAGTGCGTCGTCATTCCTGTTCTTGTCTCGTTGACATATGATATTCATTTCCCCCTTCTTGTATAACCATCTTGGAAGCTGTACCACCAAATTTATATAATAGACATACATACATAGACAATCCTTCCTCCGTTAAGTTCGCAGTAGTTTCATGTATATATTACGTGGTAAATTTGCGGTAGCAAGGGACAAAATCAAACACACATTACACGCGGCCACCGGATTATTTCCGGAGAATATAGGGGAGGGGATTATAACATCTATCAGTCTATAACACCAGGGCCGCCCAGTCACGGTCCGGTGGGGCCGTGATAGGGGTGGTTGAAACGCAAGAAAGAACAACCTTCACATATCGATTGTGTCGTTGAATCGCAAAACACCGGAACCCCTCATAACTCCGTTCACGCCTTCGGGCATCCGGTAGCTCCACTCACTGGTGATGCTCGAGTTATCCAGAGGTGGGAAATTTGAAAACTTGGTTGTTTCCCCAGTATCGTCCGAGGTATCTGCAACAAGAACAAGTCCCAATTCCTTGATCGATTCGATAAGTGCGGGCATCACATTCTGGGGAACACGCAAATCTTATTAGCACTCGTTCACATAACTCGAGGGAGATTGAAGGATCATACCAATAAACTAGAGCGGCAGATTAAGCCCATAAAGTTGTTACTCTGGGCAATCCGCGCCGACTCTTTGATAGACATGGATGCTCTGCCACTACTGTGGATTACGGGCTGAGCTTTGGCGTCTCCGGATAAGTCGCGTACCTGACCCAAGTCATTGCAAAGGAGCACAGGATCTACGTCGAGCAAATTTAGTATGATGAGTAGGCGCCTCGGGACAAAGAAACGTATTACTCACAGTTCGGTTGCTTCCAATTCAAGGCGGTACATATACTCGGATTGTAGGATGTGAATACCACCGAGCGCATAAAGTCTGGATTTCGTTCTTTCGACATTCTGGCATGATTGAAAACCTCAGTAAGGATCGCATCGGCAAAGGTATTGATATCTGCCAGTGGGCCAATATCCAGCTTCTGCTCCTCAGCCACGGACGGGTAGAGAACTGAAAGGTTAATATGGATGCTTGTTGGAAGGTAAGCAAGGACGTCACGGAGTGATAAGAAGGAGCAGGCGAGAAGCTCGTGAACTTCGCATATGTCGCCAACCGTTTTTTCTGTCAAGGATCTTAACATCGCAGAGGTATTGGCGTCAGAGGGTTGGGTGTTTCCGGTTCCCACAGTCCGGAATTGATCATAGGATAAACGGTTGATGGGTATCTCAATCCCATGATGGTTGAGTGTAAATTGGGGGCATAGGACGGGAACGCCATCCCTTGTCAACTGTACGAAGAGTTGCACATAGTCTCCAGATAAACTGGATCCGGTGATGAGTCCATTGTGTTCCGAATCAAGAGCGCTGGTTGCTTTCCAGTAAGTAGCGAAATGCGTGATCTCAAGTGGATCGCCATAAAACGGCTTTATGACTTGGAAATTGAATCGGATTTGGCCAATGGCTCTTAGCCTAGGATCAAAGAGTGGTAAACAGCATGAGCCGGAACTTTTGGTTTCCGCCGTAAACACGTCTGGCAATGCAACGCTTTTGGCGATCACCTTAGAACCAAAAGTCGGGAATATTTCAAAGTCAACAGCAAAGGTATCTAGACGATCGATCTGAAAGGATATCATGCGTGAGTCATCTTGTATTGGAAGCATCACGTTTCTCGGGATAAGATCCGATAGCTTCGACGAAATGGTCAACCTTGCCGCGGGATAACGACCTTCCTGGTAGAATTCAATCGGGCCAGCGGTAGATTGCTCAAAGTAGATCTGGATAAAGGCCTTCGTGTCTAGGAAGTTGTGGCCGTAACGCCTTAGGGGAATAATAGGTGGAGGTAGAGATAGGTCGGGAATGCCATCATGCTCCATCCCGACCGGTTTTGGCTCCTCCGTGGAGAGCGGCAGTGAAACCGAGGTGGATCCAAACGTCTTGATGCCGTCAAGGACCCCTGTAGTTTGTTGGGGGACAGCTGGGCCACCACGTCTCGACCACAGGGGGACCATACATTCCAAATGCCCTTCCCAAGCGGCGTAATACATGGCGGACAAGCCCTTTTCATCCAGAGCACCGGTATCAGCTCCATTTTCCAGAAGCAACCGAAGGCAATCCACACGCCCTTCACTCGCGGCATGGAAAAGCGGGGTCCACTGGTAGAGCTTGTCCTTCTGGTTCAAGTCTGCCCCGTGGCTTTTGAGCAGGAGCAGGAGCTGAGGGCACTGGTTGGATCTCGCAACGACATGTTGGGGGTACAGACCTTCTGCATCAGGTAGCAAACGTGCACCCATCTCCAGAAGCATCTTGACGGTAGGCGTGGAGCCATGTTGGCATGCAAGGTTGAGGGGTATGTGGTCGGACTCCGAGGCAGGGTCTATTCTGGCATTGGCGTGGAGGAGCACTTCAGCACAAGCCAGTTCATCCCTTGTGATGCTGTGGATCAGAGGAGTAAAATTGTCATGGTCCATCAAGTCAACCGTCCCGGCACCGGCCTCGAGAAGAGTTCGCACCATATCAACTCGGCCGTGCATACAGGCGTAATGAAGTGGTATCCTTCCGTATACATCTGATCTTGAAACATCAACCCCACGTTCAAGCCCGGCCTTGAGAACGATAGTTCTACCGGATATGGTGGCTTCATGCAAACAGTTGCGTTCATTAATATCATCCTCGGCGTGAACATTAACCAACTCCGTCTCGAGCAACAAAGTCAAAACATCGTCCGGGAACTCGCTAATAGCAGCAAGAAAGGTGCGGGTCAGACGATCGCGTGCATCAGGGGCCGACTGTAGCTTCACAACCCAGTCACGAAGTGTTTGGATATTTCCCGAAGCGGCAGTTTGCAGGACCTGGAGATCTGGTTCATCCTCCTCTGCACCGACGAGCTGCGTCGTCGAGGTTCGGTCGGACAATCGGGAGGCATCGAATTGGATGTTTTCACCCTCCGCCCAAGCTTCGAGCTCCAGCCGCGCCGTGGTGGCTCGGTCGGAGAGGTCCCGGAGGACTTCTCTGTTGAAGCATGGTTGGACCTCGACCGCGCGATGGAGGTAGAGCTCTTTTAATCGCGACTACAGCCTTCCGTGTTAGCGAGGAATCAGTGACAAATAGACCCGCCACCCACCGGTTGGCTTGATATCGGGGTCAGACCTTTGAAGTTTTATCCCACTATGAATTGTTCGTTAGTGTCTAAACTGAAGTGGTATTGTGCAATTGACCAACAAACCTTTTTCAATATCTTTGAGACGCCGGTCTCATTTATCTCGACAAATTGCTGTTGCGAAGCGTAAGCACAACTGTCGCTTCAGGTCTAGATCGCCCACGTCCAGCATGGATTTTCAGTACTCACTTGAAGCTTGTTCAAGTCGCCATCGAACGATTGGAATCCTTCGAACAGTGTGACAAAATTGGCCGGAGCCTTGGAGCTGGCAGCTGTCCTAGTTTGGGTGACCCTCTTCTTGTCGAGCAGTGTCTTGAGACGCAGGGTAAACTACGGGAGCAGGTGGTCAATAAGGGAAACAGAGGATAGGGAGCGGGAGGGGCTTCTCAGAATTATACCTCTGCTTCTTTTTGGAGATAGAAAACATTCACTTTCTCGATTTCACGTTCCTACAGGACAAGCATCGGTTAGACCGGTGGCGTTGGGAAGACAAGAGGGTCCCGCCATACCAGTCGAAAGAAGAAAACTTCCTTGTTCGCGCGCAGTGCCGCCTGCGAGTCAAGGGTTGCCGGAGGCGGGGCCGAAGCACTCTGCGCCGGGATCGTTGGGGTGGCGCTCAGTTGTTTAATGAGCTGCGCGGGAGAAGCAGGGCAGCGGTCAGCAATAGTCTCCGCACCGCTGGCGCAACCAGGACCATACCTTCTTCAAAGCTTTGTAGTTGACAAAGCTAGCCGCATATTCGGGAAGGTCGAGCTGCCGTTTCTGTATTTGCTTTCCAAACTTCCTATAATCATGATAGAAGCTGTCAGAAGGTGTCGCAACTCAGAGTGATTCCTCCCCCGCTTCACTGGCCCTCGTTTGTATATATCCTCGGGAGCGATGGTGCGCCCCCTCGTTCCTCTGGTGCACCGGTTTAGGAGGGGTAAACGAACATGTTGTGATGCGGTTCTCAAAAGTTACCGGAGCTCCCAACCTCCCCACCAGCTGGGCGCGACAGCTTCCCCTGTCGGAGGATAATCGAGGCGGGCGGCGAGCGGAAAGGACCGTAAACGATGCTATTATCGCGATAGACGGAGGGAACAGCAGTTCCTCACGGGTACGCCGTCTGGAGGCCTGAAAGTCTCGCGTTGGGGTGCTGGACGGTAGGACTTCTATGCAGTGGATTATCTAGATCATTAGTCATGGGCCAGGAGTTTTAGAAAGCTTCGAGACAGCAGAGTTGGTGGCAGGGAAGAGGCCAGTCGAGAGAAGGTATGCTGGAGTGTTTGTGTTGGGTAGAGGGGAGAAGAGTGTCCATGGTCTTCCTTTTTTTTTCCGTCCTTGGTTGCGTCGGTTTCTCTTTTCCAGATGACGACAAGAAAGGGAAAAAAAAGGATATCAATCAACAACCAGAACGAAAAAAAACTCACCGAGAATATGCGAACAATGCAGATGACAACAACCCAACAGACATAATCAAATCAATCAACGCAGAGGATCACTTGCATTTGATAAGCAGGAGAGATGACGAGACTGGCATCTTTTCATGTGTTCTGAGTTTCAAGGGAAGAAAGAAGACGGAGAGAGGGGGAGAGAGGGAGGACAAGAGGGAGATGCAGCTCTACACGCGGGGAGAAGGGGGGGTTGCAGGAGGGGAGACGAGAGAGAGGGGGGGGGGGTAAAGGGAGTGACTTGAGGATTGTTCCAGAAATAATAATGCCTCCACCTTCGACTGTCACTACGAGAGAGTTGTTGCTGTTCTATCATGTGCAGGCGTGTGCAGGCGTGTGCAGCGTGTGGCATGTTAACACGATGGGACAAGGTCTATGGCGTATGGATCCTTTCCCTTGAAAGCGCTGGGAAAGCTTGACTGGAGACTTCTAGCAGGGACAGTGTCCAATGGCGGTTGTCAATCCAGGCACGTTCTCTTGGTCTCCGTCTATTAGCGCAGGGAGAGGGTCAGGGAAGGGGAAACATGGATCAGAAGAAGAACACAGTGATTTCTTATATATTGTGGACTCTTGAAAGTCGAGGGCAAACAACTTCGCTCGGGCATTATCCAGTCGACTGGATAATATAATATATAGTAATCTAATAATATATTGATGCATGCCGATTTTCAATCCCAACGGTCTCTTGGGTGACGTAGATTTCATTGATATTATATATATTATCGGAAAGAAATGCTTCAAAATGCAGCAATTTTTACCTCTCAACAAGAGTTCCAGCACCGTCGCGAAAATGCATCGATCGAAGACCCGTCGGGACCACATCGAGGAAGATACTGTAGTATTCCGCTAGAGCGATCGGGCAGAAATCCCGATACCCACATAGTAGCAAGAAGAATGGATCGCAGGGAATGCAACGGATGTCAAACATGGGTACCATTGTTCGGGTTGGAGCTATCGGAGCTTCCCTAGTCCACCAACCCTGCACTAGCTATCTATGAGATGCTATCTATGATATGACACCCCCATCCCTATCCCCATCTCTATCCCCATCCTCTACCCTCTATCCCCATAAAACCACTGGCACCCTCCAGTGGATACACCGTCCGAAAGGCCAAACAAGCCATCGCCCATCCCCTACTACCCCCCCAAATCCTCCAGACATACACATTAACGAAACGTACGGGCAAGACAAAAAAAAAAGCAGGGCTCATGAACGATGGATCAGCAGAGAAGTCCCAGGAAAAAAGGAAGATAAAAAAAAAAGACACTGCCCAAAAGAAGAAGAATTTACAGCCCGTCATCGGGCGACAGGATCGGGTGAGAAATCGAAAGCAAGACATAAGAGAAGATAAAACAGAGGGATCGGCGGAGATGGAGAAGATAAATGACCGACAATGAAAATAATTATGTATATAGATCGATAAGATTCACGCCGATAAAGCGACGAGAAAGCTCAAGAAAAAAAAGGGGAACGGCATGCCGATGACGCCAAGCAGGAATTTCGCATGTTAAATGTCAAGCTAGCGGGGTAAACACGAAAACTTTTTAAGCACGGTAGGCCCGTTTAAAAATTCTGCGAGATTCCGGTGTTGCCCTGCTGTGGGACGACGGAGGGACTCTCGATCCGCGTGTTTCGGCGGGCGGTGACGTCCCGGATCACAGGGTGCCCGCTGGCATACGACCCATCCCCGTAGGCCCCTTGCTGCGGTGGCGCCTGGTTGTAGTAGGGGTTGTCCCCGTAGTAGCCTGGCCCGCCCGGCCCCTCGATCAACGTGCCGTCCTCGGATCCCTCCGAGCGGTGGCCGCCAGAGTTCGCCGAGGACGCGTTAGACGGGCCGCGTGCGATGTCACGGTTCCGGTTGTGGGCAGTCGCGGGGCCCATCCCGAGAGCTCCGATGGTTTCCGAGTCTCCCGAGATTCGCCCACCATACCCGTCGGAGAACTGGGCGGTGCCGTCGCTGGGAGAGCCCGCATGGTGATATCCTCGGTTGCTGCCGCTTTCCGAGACGGTATTGCCCATGCCCGGTCCGCTCGACAGGTTGGTGGAGAGTTTGCGCGAGTTGGTGGTTCCCCATCCCCGGTATCCCGAGTTATCCTCCCTCATCTCTGACCCTTCGCCGAAACTACTACCCCCCACCGTAGGGAGGGTTGGGTCGTTGTTTGGGTTGTACCCGTAGTCTTCGATCTCGCTCTTGCGTTGCTGCTCCGACCGCTTATTGGCCTCCCGTCTCCTCCACCAGATGATCAAGGCGACGATGATGATGATCACGGAAACCACGGGCACCACGACGGCGACCGCAATCGTCCCGGTCGGGGAGAGACCCGAGTCATCAGACCCAGAACCAGCAGTTTGGAGTGCCGACCCAGCCCCCGACGTAGACGTGCCGGTGATTGAGACAGTTTCGGTCGGAGCGGCGGCTGTGGAGGTTAGTACTACGGTCGTGAGCGTCCCATCCTTTTTGGATGTGACAACGGAGGTGGTGATGATGGTTTCTGAGGAGGAATCCGCATCCGATGTCGCGGAAGTTATGGAAGGCTCCGATTCGGAAGTGGTCGACGGGGCAGAAGTCTCCGCCGGCTCGTTCGTCGGCTCCGACGTGGTCGTTGCAGGAGGAGGAGGAGGTTCTTCGGTGGAATCATCCGAGGTAGCTGGCGGCGGAACAGTCGGTGGTTCGGTTGGGGGATCGCTTGGAGGTGGTTCCGTTGGCGGTTCAGTCGGGGGTTCTGTGGTTGTTTCGGATGGAGGTTCGGTGGGCACAGTCACCGTCGGCTGGGGATCTGGCTCCGTTGTTGGATCGGGCAAGTTGGGCGCTGGTAGAACAGGAAAAAAAGATCAGTTCAGCTGCACGTCAGAGGTTACGATGCCCTCGAGATGACCAACCTGTGCTTGACATGGTGCCGGGGAGCCCGATGGCCTTTTGGGGGTGAGGTGATATTGACCACGCCGACCAGAGGACCGGGTTCTTGAAATTAGAGGAGGGAAAGAAGGATTCGGCAGCGTCTCCGGTCCAGACGCAGCAACCCACAGAGAAGAAGAAATTATTATTTAACCCCCCAGAAAGAATCTAAAGACAACGAGCGACGAGAAGAACGAGCGAAAAGAAAAAAGAGTGAATCTCCCCCCGGGAAAGAACAGTGATGGGGATGTGATGAGAGAAGAAGGGAGAAGGAGAAAAGGTCGAGAGTGAAAAAGCTATGCAGCTGGAGAGTACGAGCCAGCAATTAGCCGTCGTATTTGACGATGGAGATCACAGTTTTCGCAGCCATGCGCGACTGATTCAGCAACGGGTCGACCCAGCTTCCAGCTTCACGAGAACGGAGTGACGGAGTGCTCCCTGAGGAAGAGAGGAAGAATAATGATCCCCCTGCAAGCGTGGTAGGAAGCGTGGTAGGGGAGAGGGAAGAAGCTGTGGCTGGTGATGCTGAAGCCTTGGGCAAGTTCCGAGTCCCGAATAATAGTGATCTTCTTGGAGTAATAATAGTAGTAATTAATACGAGTGAAGGGGTCGGTTCGAACACAATAAGAATAAAAGATAGAGAGAGAGAGATAAAGAGGTTGAAGAAGAAACAATGAAGAAGAGAGAATAATCAAGAGAACAAAGATGTTTGTCTGCTGAAGAGCAAAAAGACCCCGATGAGAGACAAGATGAAGCAGATGAACCAGAGGAGAAAGAGAGACCAAGAGAGACAGGAAGAGACAGCGAGAAACACAGGCAAATACAGAGAAGTTGGTCACAAACAGGTACAAACAGGTACAAACAGGTACAAGCAAGGACTGACTGGTACTAACTGGTACAAACAGGTGGGTTCTTCTTAGTGTCTCTGTATCACCGGGAAAAAAGTGGAGGAAGAGAAGAGGAAGAGCCAGAGAGAGAGAGAGAGAGAGAGACAAGCGAACTTCTTTCTTTGCACTTGAAAAAAAGGAACGAAAGGAACCGGTTGAAAAAGTTCATTCAGGGGGAAAAAAGGAAGAAAAGACCGACGAAAGGCCGTCGTCGTCTATCGAGTCTTTTTTCTATCTTTTCTTCTTTCTGGTTCATCCAAGATAGAGAAAAAGCATCAAAAGATTCACTTTTGGTTCTCGATTTCAACCCAAATCTACTCGGTACCAAGAAGTAGATTCATCGTAACTTGGAACTGGAAAATATAATGAAACCCAATGCCTTCGTTGCAGAGGGAGCCGGGAGCCTTGGGCGACAGCACAGGTCCAGCGCCGTCTACAGCCGTTTTTGTGACCACGAGGAAGGAAAAACGGCCATCACCATCGGTTCGTGTCATGTTGAGACGCTTCGAAACAGGCGGCAACGGATCCACAGATAACAGAGTGAAGCCAATCCTGAGGACCAGAGCACCTGAGCTCTCGGCCACAGCAAAGCCATCATTGCGGCAAGCCCCATATAGGTCGGGTCCGTCGTCTTGGTTCCCATCATCGACCGACGACCGTGGACCTTCTCCTGAACCTCCAGCTTGGGTCCCATCTCAACAACGCACCAGCGTTAGGGGAGACGGAAGAGACACGGCCCCAACTGTCGCAAAAGCAATGGTTCCCCAAGACGGTGAACCGCTCTCCCCCTTCTCACGAAGGGAAAGCATATATAAAGCCTTCCTCGAGCCTGTTCAAGGAACCCTTTTCTTCACCAAGCATCCTCCCAGTCTCTCTTTAACCAGTCCATTCGTTTTCCTATTCCAATTACATTCGTTCACATCCGAACCTCATTTTCGACAGCATACTGTACACATATAATTCCCCCCCAAACACCCTCTCCCTAATCACCATGAAGTTCACATACGCCCTCACTGCTGCGTCCGCCCTCGCTGGCACCGCATACAGCCTCCCCGCCGCCACCATCACCACCTGCGTGGTGTCCACGGACCTCTCCCTCATCGACCCCCCCGCCGGTATCAGCCAGGATGTGCTGTTCGACGCTGCCCCCTCCGTCGGCCTAATCGTCGCTGGCCTCGGCCTCAGCGAAGTTGCCCCCGGTCTAGTCGGCCTCGTCGACACCACCTCCAACCAGGTCACCGTTTCCGGAATCCTCGCCCAGGTGACCGAGATCCCTGGTGTGGCCCCGGAGCGGGTCACCCAGTTGGTCCAAGGTCTCACCGGCCTGAAGACCGCCCTGGAGAACATCACCGATGATGCCCTGACCGCCGCGGTCACCAAGGCCATCAACACCGTCGGCAACCTCATCGACCTCGTCGACAACCTCGTCAAGGTTGCCACCGACGGGATCTCCGATATTCTCGGACTCGATCCCGCATTGACGCTTCCTGGTGTCGACAGCGTTGCCCTCGCGGTCCTCACCCAGCTTGCCTCGCCTCTGACGATCCTCATCAGCACCTTTGGCTTGGAGCCTCTTGCCCCTGGCTTGACTGCCCTCCTCACCCTCCTCGCTGCTGCCGCCTAATACCCGGAAGTGACAACCCGTTGCAGACATCAAGAGTCCAAACCCCTAATCAACCTTGTGTTCCCGGGCATCCGGAATACCCGAATGAACGGCTGAGCGTGAGAATGTTGGCGGCGGGAAGGCTGGCTTGGATCACCAGGGGACCTGATTGACATTTCGTCCTTCGAAACCTTGCATAGCACGCACGGCGTTCTTGTTTTTAAATCATTGCATGCATATATTATAGATGTAGACTTCATACCCATCCAAATTTCATATTCAATGCTTGCTCATCCTGTCCTTCCTCATCTTCCATGATCTCTTGAGAACTGTCCATTGAGAGGCCAGATAAACAGCCGGTCACCAGACAACTGATGCAGCCATCAGTGATGTCGAGCGAGTAACAATAGGCATTGATCGATGATGCTCCCAATAATGGCTTCACAACTCCACTCGTGTTTTCTTTTCACTATCCGGCATCCAAGGAAACCTGCATTTGAAGACCCTACAATAGAACAAGTTGGGTTATGTATTATCTGCAACTCGGGCAGTATATATCAAAAAGACCCAAAGAATCACCCACGGTTCCTCACAATAATCAAGATTAGAGGTAAAGAATATGTATTCCTCATTGTCAGAGAGGTAGAAGGTGACTTGATTAGAAAAGCTACCAATCCAACGCCATGAACATGGCCAAAAGCTTCCCGGATTTGCCTCGCCCACTTCTTCCTCCTAGTCATGGCTGCCCTGGTTATACCAAAGACGTGGAGTCTGTGGCATTCCCCGCGAGGTACGATGTAGCTCAAAGCTGTTCCAAAAATGCCATTTTCCCCGGTCCAGCGAATCCCTCGAGTTTTGGAACCCGTAGCGAAGGAGTTTGCGGGCCAAATGTTGCGAGATAGAAAGTGTCAAGGGCTATTTTGCAGCACTTGTGCAATTGGGGGGGGGGTTGGTTGGTTTCATTATTTTACTCTCTGTGGCTGCCTCAGGCATTAAATTCGTGTTTTCGATCGTCTGTCGTAAATCAATTTTAATGGGAGCCCTCACCACCCTCTCTGCATAGATTCGCTATCTATCATCAACTTTCTTATCGTCTATACAGATTGATATTTTTTATCAGCATATGCGACTTTGTAGACACAGTTGACCATCCATCCTCAGTTATTGTACAATCCACGCATTGCACAAGTCATATCATGTCTGCTGGACGAAGAGGAGAACCGGTGCGTTTGTTACCGCCGCAAATCGAAATTCTGCTGGTAGGATCGAACTGCTGCTCAATAGACGGATTTGGCATGCAGGTAAATAAAAATTGTACCCCATGTAGTTGGGCTATGAGAAGTGCATCCCAGATCGAATCAGCTAACAAACCTTCCAGGCGAACAATTACTGGGGCGATATGCGTGGCTTTGGTTTTGCTATACATGATAATCTCGAGCAGAGGATTAAGCTTACGGTAGACGGGAGGCAAACGTTCCTAGATATGACAGGCGTTCTTAGTGATGACCAGCTGAGAAATAACTTGTTGTTGTACTTCCGGTTTTCAAGAAATCCTGTGCCGGTGTTGATATTGATGTACGACGTCACATCTCGCGATGACTTTGAGTTCATTTCAAGAGTGTACAGGACGGTTCTGACCCCCGAGCTAGATCATGGCATTTCTCCGGCCGTTATGAGCGTCCCCGTGGGACCGACAAACGTGATGTCCCGCTCTGTTCGTGGAGCGGGCGAAAACTCGAAGCGCTCGTTGCGCGAGCTCGGGGTCACGCTTCGCAAAAGAAAAGATAAATCTCCTTCTGGGGGAGCCTCGACCAGCAGAGTTGCCATGTCCACGGGCTTCCCAGGCCTGCCGCTTGAGTTGCAACTTGCCTTACTTCGAGCTTGTCTGACCTCTCCCATGCCAATAACCGATCATAAGCTGCACCGTCATGGCGTTGATCTAAATGTGTTGCAAGTCTGCAGACTTCTTCATGATGAAGGAACCAAGATTTTTTGGAATGAAAACACGTTTGCAACTTCTTGTCAAATCTATTTGATCGCTGACCTGACCTGGGTTACCCCGAAAGAGCAACCGGTAGTGACTACGGCGGAGGGACGCTCACTTGCCGAGAATTTTGGTTGCAAAGTTTTCGAATCGTCGTCAAGAGTTCATGATGATGTTGAGCCGATATTGACGGAGCTCGTACGGGAAAACAGAGCCCGAAACAAGTTTCATTCAGCCTGTTCACCAAGTTCACGGCAAAGATTCGCTGACGTTGAAAATACCGAACGGCGGAATCACTCCGGTCTGCGAATTCCCAAAAGACTGGTATCCCCTCTTGCTAGATGTTGGCGGGAACGAGGAATTTGGCGGAAGTGGTACGCTGCGAGATATGAATGGGCATCAAAACGTGGACAAAACACGTTGGACAGCAGGCACATATCAGCCCAGAAATGATTTGGATATATAACGACTGGGGCAAGAAGACAAACCTTTCACTTTAGCTTCAAGCGAAGAAAGCGTGATGGCAACGCAGCTGAGATAGGAGTGAAGGAAGCTTTATTTATGGGGACTGGGGACGGACCTATCTCCAGATATAATTTCGCAAACCACCCCCTGAGTATGTTCAACTAACATAGATTAGCATCCTTGCCATGTTTGCGGTGCATCGTCAACTCCAATTTGGAGGAGGAATGAACTTGGCTCCATGCTATGCAATATCTGTTATTTTTGACGATTCTCAAATCAGAGTCCAAGTTGACAAAGGGACAGAGGGAATTTATTGAGCGCAATCGGTGAGCTGCGACTTGACCGGACCGTACTTTCTTCCTTCGAATCTCGTGGGTTAACTTTTCGCTCTAGTATTGCCGCCCAAAAAATGCGTGAGCGCAAAAAGCATTTTACCGCTAGATTAGAGGCCAAATGAAAGGGCGAACCGTTGCCTTCAACTGTTACCTCGCCTCCTCTTGTGCGGCAGGGACAGGGGCAAACAAGTACACCCCGGGAGACACCCGAGTCGGGCTCGAATGCTCCTCAAGAAACGTATGTGGAGCGTGCGGAGACCTCTGATGAATTTAACGCAGAAAAAACTGCAGAAATCTTCCAGGGGCTTGATAAAATCGATTGGTCTACATTGCGTTCGCGCTACGGATTGTCTCCTGACGTTTCTAAATGGCTGAGGGAACTGTGATCTCCACGCTATAGCATAGCATATGGAAGAAGGCCTACAGAAAATTGAAAGACAATCTCTACCATCAAGGACATGTTATGAAGCATCATTTCATGCAATACCTTTCTTGCTGAGACTGATCCTACGGTAGATAAAGAGACACCAGAACGTGGAACGCTTATCCAATTCCCAACTAGCCTTGCAATCGGAACCCCCGAAGATTCGGAGCCTTCGCGTTTTAACGTTATGAACGTTCACGGCTTGAAAAACTATTGGCGGGATGCTGATATCGATGAAATGTTAGGGGAAGTGGAAGAGAAGTACGAAGGATCGATGACATGAGGCCTAAATTACTTGAGGGGCAGCGTCACGAAGTTCTCTCAGGGACAGGTTGCTACAAGTCTGTCTGCGCTGGCGCCCCAATATTTCTTCCGTTACTTGATGACGAAGATGCCATTTTTCGGGTTGCCTCAGCTGACGCAGTTGCTTGGTTTCCCGAGAGTGCGAGGCTGGAGGAGAACGGGATTTTATACCATTATGAGATCAATAGACAGTGAAGAATCACATCCGTCTATCATCTCATCCGTTCTTCTGGCCGCAGGTAGTCTTGTTGCAGCTAATGCTTTCTTACCGGGTTCGAAGGAAGAAGCAAACGACCTGTCGATTGTGGATCTACTACGGAGAAAAATCTCTAACGAAGACGAGGCGGCGGCCAAATCTCTCGTTAACCTTGAACGAGAAGACGGTGATACAATGCTTTTTATGGCCAACAGCCTACTGAAAGCAGAGGATGATGGTGGCTTCGACAGAGACGTCCCGCCCTTTGGCGTTACTGATCTGTATGAAGGGTCGATGAAGGCGCTCGGGTACTATCTACGCGGAAACGAGGGAAATTCTGCGAGCGGTGAAGCAATAAGAACCCTCAAGTGTGGATGGACTCTCCCAGTCGTCAGCGCCGAACTCTCAGTTCTTTGCAGATCTTACTCTTACGTTAGTTTTTGATGAAGTAAACGACCGCCTCATCCTACATTGCCCCTTTCGAACAACTGGACGAGAAACAACAGATAGTCGTTCGAGGTCTAGCAGACAAGAGTGATGAAGTCTGAGATGATATCTGTTCTCAGGGGCTTGCCGCCAACGGGGCCTTTCTGGGAGTCGAGCGGATTGCCGGGATTATGCACTTATGGGTCCATTGAAGCCGATTTAACACAAGCCTATAAAACTCCCCCTCAAGCAACCTCCCCATCTATATTGTACAACCTGAAAATGAAAGATGACCCCTGATTGCACAAGACAACAAACGGCCACAACACGGGGAGCTTGGGGACAGGATAAATTGTGTGGTCGCACCTGTTAAATCCTGAGATAAAAAAAGAAATAAAAATGTAAATGGTAGATAATAAATTGGAACATAGTATGTGCATAGGATTATTATCAGTGCAAGAGACCCTGGAAACCACCAAAATGCCGAGACCATAGGGATCAAGAATCATAGCAAACCCAACCTCGTTATAAGGTGTCATGGCAAGCAGTTTGGAAAGCAACGCCCCAACAACGCGCCGAATAACCAACGGATAAAGCGCTTAGAAATGGACACGAAGAAACAGTCGCTTTTAGTTTACCTTCCCAGATCCCATTTGGGTCGCAGATTTGCGGTGATTTGATCCCTTGTCCCAACGGCCTCCGCTGGGAGACGGCTCACACGGTATGCACCTGTACGGAGGTTATGGGCGTGTGCTGCCGAGATACCGGTTCGGTTGCTGCGAATGCTGCCCGTGTCGCTACCAGGGTCCGCGTTGTCCCTAAATCGGGGGGGCGGGGCAAAGTCAAGAGCTGTAAATGTCCCAGATTTCCGCAGGGCGTGCCTAGAAAGGATTGATGGTCAGTAACGGATTTGGGCATAGGGATTGAATAAATTAGGTTGGTACTCACGGGCTTGGCATAGCAGCCAGATCGTCGTACGACGAGGCTAATGGAACATGTGCGGGGAGCATTGGGGAGTAAGGACGCAGGCCGCCCTTGGGCGTCTCGGGTCGTCCAGCTCTCCTCTCCTTCGAGGTATTGGCGGGCGCATAATCGATAGGAAGAATCATGGAATCGTCCTTCAGCATGTGGGGTGTGGGAAGAACGTGGAGCGGTGATGGAGGTGGCATTGGTTTGCGTGGCATGCCGGCCCGGCCTCCAGGACCCATCCTTCCGGACGCAGAAGAGAAAGCACGGGGACCCGGGTTGGGGGTCATGAATCCTGCGGAAGATCCAGACCGGTAGCGTCCTTGGAACTGTGGAGGCGCCCGCGGGGGTGGCGTGAAGGCTCGTCGACCCTCAGGCTGGGCAAACGGAGGGGCAGCGGGCATCATATACGGGTCTTCCATCGGATAATACTCTTCGTGGTTACCGTAGAATTCCGGACCATAATCCTCATAATACTCCTCCTGCTGCGCGGGTTTGCTATCATCGAAATATTCCTTATAGAAAGATCTGATACGGTTTGCGCGTTGTTCAGGATTGTCTGACGGGTCCTCGGGAGGCAGTGGGCGGATACCGACCGTCAGACGTCGGGTATCAAAACCGGGGTCCTCGTATCCGTACTCGAAATTGTCATCCATAGCTCGTGGCTTTTCCTTGCCACCATTTGGCAGTTGTTGATCGTCGACTGGCATGATGTTTAATTCGGGTACTACGGGACCGGATTTATCCTTGTCGGCGTCAGTGGAATTGATGCTGTTGTCAAAGTTCGGAACACCACTATCACTTCCCGGTAGAGAAATGCGTGGCGCCTGCAACGGTGTAGGTGCAACGTCCTTTGGTTTCTGTGGAGCGACCGAGTCCACACGGGGTGGTGTCGATGCGGCGTTCGGTGTGGGTGGGGTCGAGATTCCTAGCGACAGGTCAAAGTCATGTGCCGTGGTCGATATCTCTGGGATGTATCTTGGGGTCGAGACCTCGGGGGTTGCCGGGAAATGGTCTACTGTATGAGCGGGGGCGGGCATATCGATCTGCGGAGCGGTCTGCCTCGAGTCGGACCTTGGGGGTGGGTGAGAGATGCTATGTTCGGCAATAGAGTCTGGCGGGGATGTCCTCGACATCCGTTGAGCATTGCGAAGGAGGTTATGCTGCATCTCGTCACCACCAAGCCGACTCATTGATCCGGTGTGACTGGAGGAATCGTCGTGACCACGTCGAAGGTTGGAGGGGTGGGACCGCATCGACGAGGTATCGTTGGGGATGAATCCTACCGCGGTTCGGTATCTGTCATCATCACTGTGGATTGTCCGAGATAAGGAATGAAGTGATTCCGTTGAATTCTGTAGCCCTGGAGGTAGAAGGTACGGGTTGCCCAGGTCCAGCGAAACGCCTCCACGGTGACCCGGTTTCTCGGCCGTTTCGAGGCCAGCAAAGCCATTCTCCCCTCCTTGATTCTTCTTCCCTTGGCGAACCACCTCCATCCCAAAATCGAGGGACTTGTGGCGGTCGTTTGCGTCTTCGTGTCGGAGTTTCTTGACGTGTCGACGATGGAGAAAGAAGAAGACGACTATGGCGACGGTGAGAGGGATTCTAGGGAAGTATTAGCGGTTATCCACGATCCAGAACACGTCATTTCTTCTTGGAATGGTCCTTGAACATACACAGCTCCGAGCACGATGGGCAAAGTCATCGTTGTGGTCGTACTGACGGGCTTTGTACACTCATGTTCACCACACATCTCCTCTCTGCCGACAAGGACGGCATCTTGGGGTGGAGCAGATGGAGGTAGCGGATCCACAGGTCCAGTTTCCCTTTTTCCAATCATCGAAGCATGACTGTGATGATGGTGTCTATGCTGCATGGTTCAACACACAGCCAATATCTCCTATCTCGTCTGTCCCACAGCCTTAAACAGCAATCACCGACAGGACTAGAATTATTTTTAGATGCCGAGATAAAACAGAATGCAAAGGAATCGTTGAGGCGAAAGGTAGGTACAGGGTTGCAAAAACGTGAAGTGAAGATAGTGGTTCGAGATTCGTTTCTAGATCATTAATAGGATTGTTGATTAACCGCGATAGCGGAATGTGGTACCCGTAGAAGGTGGGAGGAATTGGACGAAATGAGTGTATATCGTCGAGAATTCTTCTCAACCACGGATCGATGTCTCTGGACGTTGGGATACCTCGTCGACGAGAAGAGGAAAGATCGAACAGGCGGCCAAGCCACCAAGGAGTTGGGATAAAAGAGTGACTGGGTATGGGTGGTGCAACTCAAGAGAGTGCAGTGGACATGATGGACGACTCCCAAAGAAAGAGTGACAATGAGAGTCGTGATGATGGTGAAGGAGAGATGGAGGAGAGTAAAAGGTGAAGGTGAAGGTGAGGGTGAAGAAGGTGAAGAAGGGAAAGAGAAGAAGAAAGAGAGAGAGAGAGAGGGAGGTGTGAAGGATGAGCGGTTAGTCAGCACACAGAGTGAGAGAGAGAAGAGAGAAAGTGGATCCAAAGAAATGAGGGAATGGTCTCTTCAGCCAATCAGAGGGGACAGACAGCAAGGCGGAGAGACGAAAGAGGAAAGGTCAGAACTGGTACCTGACAGGTACGACAGGCATGGCATGACCCCGCTAACCTCTTTGGGTCTAGTCATCAGGGGTAACAGGTGACCTGGTACTGTCAGGTTACACGTCTGTTACCAACGTACTATCCCGATTGGGTCAGGTGGAGTCTGGTTCCTGGGTTCTGACTGGCGGGAACTGCCGCTTTGTGTGACAATACCATTGGCCAACTGTTTGGTGTTTGGTACCTGACAACAAGAGGTACTTCTATCTTTGGGGGCGCTTGGTGGTTTCAACTTGTACCTCTTCCTTCTCTTCCTGCTAAAAAGGGGACTTCCTGTCGTGCCAGAGAGAGAGATACATAGAGATCCCTCGATGCCTCTGAAGACTGAAGAAGAAGAACTCTCATGAGGAGCACAGAGAGAAAAAAGGGTGCTCGGGGACTCAACCAGCAGGGAAAGAAGATGAAGATGAAACAAAACAACCCAATTTCCCGTCTAACACCATAACCACCGCCATCAGAAATCTCAGCCACAAAAAATCACTCTCAGAGATTGCGCTCAGGCAATTTTAGCGGCAGATAAGAATCAGAACAAGGAAACTGGCAAAAAAGGAATTATATTCTTGGAAAAGCTTGAAAAGAAAAGAAAAAAGGTGGAAACGCTTCACGGATTATGTAAACATGTCGGGCAAAGGGGCAGTGACAGAGATAGAGTAAAGTAAACAATAGCGCTTCAACACCGTAGACAAAAGAAATACCAATATGTATGCATCAGGACTCCAACACGGGCAAGCTGTCGCCCGACAGAAATGACCCATGGACAAAAAAAGATAGGGAAGGAAAATCAATGCCATGTCACACCCATCTCAACGCCATCCGTGGAGGTGCCTCCCCTTCATGGTCGACGGTTAACGCTCCGCTCATCTCCGCAACTACCCCCCCACCCGGAGCATCTTGCACATCCGGCTGGCTTTGCGTCTTTGCCGTCTCCTTCGCCGAGTTGACCAGCGTCGGAAACCAATCATCCAATCGACCCTTCTTCGAATAAAGCCGCAGGGTCCCCAGCTCTGTCTCCAAGTCGTGCGCAATCCGAGCCCGTTCCTCTGGTCGGGAGTGCGATACTAACACCTCGGCAAGATTCTCCGATTCCAAGATATCCGTGGGGGAGAAACGGCGGTGCGAAAGAGCTTTGCCCGAACCGCTGAGCTCTGGAGGTGGAATATATGTCAGTCAAGCTGTCTGTAGAGCAGGGCGGGTGAACAATACCTTCAATAGAACATTCGGTGAGAGCCGTGAACAACGCAGTAGCATGTACTTCCGATTCAACTTGCTGGTCACCCTTCTTTTCCGTCTTGTTGATCATCTCCCAATTATCCCGGATCATGGACCTCCACCAGATCATCTTCTCCAGCGCTTCGTGGTACGGAGCATCGGAGTGGGAATAGCCGCTGAGGTGCAGCACACGCAGAGCCAAGTAGAACTCGTGCCCGAGGATCCCATCATCTTCCCCTTCCAAGAACTGGACCGGGTCCATGAGCGTCAGAACATGGATCACCTCGTCTGCTTGCATCGCCTCATGCGCAACCAGTTTTCTGAGCCCACCCCCCAGCACTTCGTGAAGAGCGGGTTTGCCCTTCACTGCCATAATGCCGAATTGCTCCATGGCAAGTTGAAGTTCAGCCCTCTCATCGATCGCCCCATGAAGACAAGGGAGTATGTGTTCGTACAGGGTCTCTTGTATCGTAGATAGTTCCGCCTGATCGTCGAAACGTTTGATCATCGCTGCCGCATCCTCTTGCTCGGCCCCTGCATTTCGTTCCACGGCAGCCAGCTTGGTGAGTTTTCCAATCGAAAGCTGGACCCGTTTGCCCCACAAATCCGATTCCTGGTCGATAGCTAGATTCGCGAGTGTCTTGGCCGCCATGGAATAATCCCTTTCTCCGATGATATCGTTCATCCAGCTGACCTTGCGGTATGGCGCCTTCTTTCGCAGGAATTTTGTCAAGTGTGTCTGGTACTGTGACATCGTGAGCAACTGTCCCGCCACGCCCGAAGACACTTGCCGGCTGAAATACGCGTCCGCCCACGATTCACCAAACCGTTCGAAATAACCGTCGATTCTCTCATCGTACTTTGTGATCTCTCTGTCATAGGTTTCCGGTTCCGTACCCTCTTTCTCCTTCAATCCGTCGTGAATCTCAAGCATCAACTCCACCAGCGCAGGCATATCTCGGAACCCTTCAGCCAGTGTAATCGCCACTTCCAGTTGTCCAGTCGCTGCCAGCCTAAATAGCTGGAACCGGCGCCCTTCCACGTGTTTCTCGTCTATTTGCTGGATGTCGTTGCGTACCTTCTCATCCTCCTGCTCTGCACCCCATCGGCATCGTTCAGTATGCATGCGAGAGAAGACCTGGAATTGTCGAGGTATACTCTGTTTGATCTTTTCGACTGTTTGCGGATCTGGGGTGTCACTCTTCGGGAGCTGTTTCTGTGCCCAGCCAAGACAACTCTTAAGCTCCAGGTCAAGTAGATTATCTGCCTCAACGTACACCAACTCTTGGGAAGTCCAAAATTCGGGGAGACCTTTATACCCGGAGACCAGCACGCCGTTGTCAAGGTTTTCATCCGAAAGTCCATACAAAGGCGCATTGTCTTCACGGAAATTAAAAGCAGTCTCCAAGGTCGCAAGAGAAAGGGTGCTCGACTGTGCCAGCTGCTCCGCAAACAATCGTCCATGTTTAGGGATATTCGCGCGGAGTTCCCGGATCCCATTTAGGAGCCATGGAATAACATATTCCATTCGCCATGTGTCGTGAACAAGCCAGTGTCGAACTCTGTCGTTTTCACCCTTATCCGAGTCGATCTTGGTCCGATATTTGTTCCCCATCTGCCCCAGGACTTGGTCTAGGTGCGTCTGCGTGCTGCCAGCTTTTCTCCTTATTTCCTCCTCTACCCGCCAAATAGCTCTCTGCGCAGCCAGTCTTTCCGCTCCCCACAAGAGTGTCCACTTTGCATGACGAGAAATAGGATGGCAATGGGAACTAAGGTATTTCGCTAGATTTTCCAGGGCTCGCGCGCGTAGCTGTAAATGTTGTTCCAAAGAGGTTGCTGTGCTCGGGATGAATCTCGAACTCGATCGCAGGATCTCCTCGCCGATATTCAGCGCGGCTTGTTCAACCTGGTCCACCTGTGAGACGAAATCCTTGTTGTGTGTGAAATCCAACGGGGTGTTTCGAATGCTCCCAAAGAAGACGGCTTCCTCGATTCTCGACTTGATCGTCAATTCGGGCTCAGGTGACGTAAAATCAGCCTGGGGAAGTAGACTCGAGACACGAATCATGCCAACATTGCGAACCATGAGTAGGCAAGAAGGATGCTTGCGGAGATGATTATCACAGTCCTCCACCCCGGAACCTTGGATGGCGAAATCACCATCCGTACGGAAATGGATGAAATCCCGAACGTAAGCTGGGGTAGTGTCGGTATCGGTCAGGAGCTGAGATGTCGGGCTCTCGGCTATCTGGGCCAGTGACAGCAGGACAATTGCTTTGTCTAGGATTATAAATGCGGAGTTTCCGGGTTTCGGGAGGTAAAGCCTTGGTTTCGGCGAGGACTCTGCGTCATGAGGAAGGTGGTAGGAGCCGACGGTGCGGACAAATCCAACGTTAGCACCGCCACCAGAAATGGTGAGCTGAATTACAAACAACTTGGACGCCTGGTTTTCTTCTTCGGATACAGCTGCAAGAGCAAATAGCGACACAAGCCTACCAGAGTCATCTTCGTCTCTTGACATATGGCTATTTTCGTGGTCAATCCCAAAATCCAGGATTTTGAAATCCCGTTCGTTCTCGTTCGATATCGACCTGTCAAAATCCCTCAACGCATCCAGGAGCTGGTTTTTAAGGTCGATCTGTGTTTTGATCACGTTGCCGTTATTCCAATGGGTATCCCAAAGCTCGAAAACTCCGGAACCGGTGGCGATGACAACATCCCTCTGGCCACGCTGAGCCGAAGCGCCAGTCCTCACCGCGGCGACCTCTTTTCTCCAGGATCCACCACCTAGAACACTTTTGATGCCGCCGAACAAACCACCTCCGCCACCCCTCATCGATCCGCGTAAGAATTCACAGCTAACAGCAGGTTTTCCCTGAGCATCTCTAATAGCCACATGAGCTACCCGTCCGGTGGAGAAGCTGATTATAAGGCCCGAAGGCTCCGCATTGATGATGTCGGTGACCACTTCCCCGGAGAGCATGCCGGGAACAGAACCCTGGATACCGTTTTGTTTTTGTCGGACCAAGCCGACTACAGCCATGCTAGAAATGGTCTGCCAATATGTTATAACTCCAGTGGATGGAATCACCACCACCAATCCAGGGTCGCCAACCTGGGACACAAAAGCGCCCAATGGGAGAGGGTCATTTGCGCCCTTTGATGGAGTGGATATCGGGAAGGTCAGAACATCGTTTGAAGCGGGAGACGACGTAGATGACGTGTATCTCCATATTATTCCTCTGTATTGGGTGAGCGCAAGGGAGTATCCATATTCGGCGGAGATGACGCATCGGAATGGTTCTGGCAAAACAATGCGGCAGTCAGTAAAGTTCAAAAGTACAAGCATCCTTCGATTTCCCATTTACCTGTATCATCTTTCCGGATCTGCTCTGGAAGTGCCGGTAGGTTTGAGACGGTGAAATGATCATTACTAGACTATCCACAGAAAAGGAAGTTAGTCTCTACTGAGTAGTCAAGAGTTCACGCACCGATTTCAACGCGCACCAGAATAAGAGTGCCGTCGGCGCGATCACTGCTCGGTTCTTTCCTTCCCACTCTCAGAGCGAGCTCTTTGGTTGCAGTCCCTCCATTCACCCCAGCGCTTTCGCCATGGCTAGAAAGCACCTCCTCTGCCTGGTTGGCCCGGTCGTCGACTTGGGCGCCAGGCGCGTCAAAGGTATCGTGGCGAAGGCCAGATCGTTGTCTCTTCGCTTTCGGCGGTTTGACGGATTCGTCAGAGTTGGTTCTTTGGCGCCTTCTCGGGTTTCGAAGCGAGAGTGACGTCGCGTGGGCGGATTCGGTGGAAAACATCGTTCAGAAGCGTCGAACGTAGGGCACCTAGGTCCCAGCTTGTGGTTAACAAACTGGAAACTCAACACGGATGTGAGGTGATGATTGAGAGATAATAAGTTGCCTTGGATACTAGAAAGCTCTGGATGTTTTTTTTTGTTGTTGATGGCCAAGGCGGTATGGATGCCCGACGAGATTCTGCCAGCTTCCAGAAACGGTCAAGCGCCTATCAACAAACCATCTCACCCTTCTCTTCTTCCCTTTCAAGTCACCCTCACTTCAGACATTCGCTCAACACAAGACTCAATCAATGGCTCAGTTTCAATTGCTTGTATTACTGCTCTCTACTCACCTGTTTGTATCCCACTGCCAATGGCCGATAACTACAAAATCACGCTTATAACGATCAAAAAGCATCCACAACTCACCCGTTGTGAGGATTCCAAAGCTGGGATCGTTCACCTTCGGACGTTGAGGGAAGACAACCTCGCCTCTAAGCTAATACTTAGATTTATGAAGATAGAACATTGATCTCTTGCCTGCCCAGTGCTCTAGTATCGGAAAGAGAATGGTAGAGTCGCCAGGCGCGAAGACTGGAACAATTGGACAAGTGTACATGTGGACATAATATTTCATTGATTGTTAGAGTTAAACAGAACATGACTAGAGAAACACGGATCATTACATCGAAGCGATTAAAAAGAGCCACCGCCATGTCTGATCCATACACTGCAGAGGGACGATACTAGGTGACCGACCTCCAGCTCGATACAAACAGGTGGAAGAAAGCAGGGAACACAGGCAGGGAAGAAACGGGAAGCAAAGGCTTGTGATGCCCGGTGGCTACCCTGCCTCTACTTAGACTTTCTTCGCCGTATAGTCATCGCTTCCCTCGCTGGTGCTACTGCCGATGCTCTCCACCTTACGAGCCTCGACATGTTCTTCCGCTTCGTCGGCTGGCCCGTGCAGCTCTTCTTCGAACACTGGCTCCGGCTCAATGGTTTCAAATTTGGTTTTGAAGTCGGTGAGGGCCTGTGTGCTGCTGTTTGAGCGGCGACGGGTATTGGTGAAATTGTAGCCATAGTCCTGACTCTCCACTCCTGACTGGCCCCTATTGTCATCACAGAATTGTTAGCATTCGATTCCTAGCAGGGTGGGTGGCAGCTCCATGTTGATTGGAAACTGCAGTGCAAACAGAAAGAGAGTGCTCACCAGTTTCCCTTTCCGCCACCGTCTTTCTTTGTCTTCTTTGGATCAGCATCGACATGTCCCGACTTGGCAAAGTAGCGAGGGATATGCTCCTCTGGACCGGCGGTGCCATCGGCAAGACCAACGTGGTCACGGTCGTTGAGTTTGTGAGAGCGGGTCACTGAAGATAGCAGCCAAACGTCAGCTTAGCTCAGAGGAAATCAAGGTGATGGGGATGTCCAATGGCTTCACACCTGCAACCAACTTAGGGTGACTCTTTTGAGGAGCAGCAGTAGATTGAAGTACATTGTCCACCAGATTTGGTATAAGTTGAAGAAGATCCACCCCGGGTGGCGAAGTGGAAAGACAGGAAGGGGTGAGATAATTGACTTGACAAGAGAAACCAGAGAGCAGATATCTAATACTTACTGATGAGGGAGATGAGGGAGGTACTGTTGAATTGAAGGTGACTGGTGCTCAAACGGTTCAATTCTCGAACAGAACGAGAGTGGGGAGTGGGCAATTGGGTGGGTTTCTTTGGCGGCGATGAAGGCTTGAAGGGTAGGATGTGGATGAGGAGATGGGAAGATGGATTGAGGAAGATGGATTGGAAGAAGATGGAAGAGGATGAGTTGTCTTTAAATGGGATGATGAGATGATCGATTGCCTGGTGGTAAGTCAGCAAGATCCAGGGTGGCAGCAGATGGAGACAAGAAGACAAGGGGGGGAGACCGGGTCGTCGTCACACCACCTACTTTGAGATGGCTTGAGGGGTAAGGGGGTGAGAGAAGAAGCACTGACCAGGTGAGGGATGTGGGAGGAAAAGCACGAGAGAGAGATTGGTTTGAGAGAGAGAGAGAGAGAGAGAGGAAGAGGAAGAAGAACAGAAAGTTGGAAGGAGACTACGAGACTACTAGAATACTGGAATACTTGAATACTATGGAATACTATGAGTGGTTTAAGGTACTTTACTTGTCTGAAAGGCGGAGAGAGTGAGAGAAGGTGACGCGTGACCTCATACTTGATAGAAAGAGGGTTGAAGCTTCCCCGGATTCCTTAGGTAAGTTGCTAAGGCAAGAATGCGTCACAGTGGGGTACTTAGCTCACCACCAGATTTCCCCCTAGTCTGCTCGTACCCCGTCATCGCATGATCAGGTGCACTTGGGGATACGATCAAAGGGGAAGAAATAAAGAGGACGGGCATATTGATTATGATTACTCCTGATCAAATGATGCCAACTAATAAATGCTCTTCTTGATTTTAGTCTGGTGTCTTCTTTTTGCTTGACCTTCCTCGATTGACGTTCACAAAAATCTCATTTCCCGTTTCCCCCGTAGACTGGCAGGACCCAGACATTCCAAAACCCCTACGTGGTCTCCGGTAACATTCCATAGATATATCCCAGCGCAACCGAGATGGATATACCTTTCAAACACAACTTACTACAGGAGCTACAAATAAGCGTCCTCGGTCGACGGATAGCGAGCAAGAGTCTAAAAGTCAGCAATTGCTCCCGTTCCATCGATCGCCCCCGCTCCTCAGAGCTCCTCTAATGGCCATACGGTCGGCCTTTTTCGTAGCTCGACTACAGCGAGCCCTCTGTAACTTGTGAATTGCTCCGAATACTAAAAAGTGAATATCAAAGCCGAGTTTCGCAAGGCTATGGATGGCGTCGGCGAGTCGTCCCGAGCGCGGATGGTAGTTTCTCTCTCTCTCAGGCGAAAGACCCTGAAACACCGTCCTCGCAAGTTCCCGATTCTTGCAGGAATGGACATTGAACTCGTGATGTCGGATAATTTACCTTCTTCTGGTAGAAACGAGACTCTCCCCCCCCGTAAAGCGTACAAACCTCACATGGCTGACAAAGTGAAACGTCCAAAACTGCGCGGAGATGCAAGAAGATAGTTTGCTGGGTCGATAAGAGGGGTATTCGGTACCTCTTATCTGCTTTAGACTTTAGGGCTAAGATATGTACCTGGTACTTCCAAGATATGCCCCTCAGAGATGTTTATTAATCCCTCGTCAACTTTTTCCAAAAGAAAAAAAAAACATTCTTTGATAAGAAATAGAGAAACGAAACACTACTCCCTTTTCTACAGAGCCCTCGTCTAGATATAAAGAGTCCTATAGTCGTGGATTACTCCTCTCTCTCCCTCTTCTATCCCGAGTTACAGACCCCGCGATAAAGAAACCGAACATTCAACGCTGTAGAACCAGCGACATTTACAGCCCATCTGATATATTTCGGCGACAGGGCTCAACGCGTGACGGCAAGGTCAACGCCACCAAGCCAGCATGGCTCCATCTGTCGTTCTTGATACCAGCGACGACTTCCAGTTACCTGCAGCTACATCGTCCGTCCCGGTAGCGTCAGACCGTGTCCTGCTCCTTTCCCCTCCATCCCTATCTTCCCATCCCGACAAACTCAACGCCGTTCTCAAATCCCGCGACCGAAATGCCACCGATCTCCAGATGCTCGACCGGATAGCCCTCGGCGTCATATCCCTTCCGGAATCCACCTACGACACCATCATACTCCTCGCCGATGCGGATGGCACGCGCGTAGAGGGTGGCAAACTTCTGGACCGGCAGGTTCTTTCCCGCATAACCCAAGCGCTGAAACCCAGAGGCCGGCTACAGAGCCAGGACGGATCGTTTGGGGCCGTTGAGGGGGCGGAGCGCACGGAAGCGATCCTGGCCGGTCTCGTCGTCGATGGCAAGAACGGGCTGGCGAAGCCAGATTCCGGGCAGCAGGGCGCAGTACCATTGCGTTTTGGGAAGAAGAAGGCGGCGACAGGTGATGCCGTCACCAACGCTCAGAACAATAACGGTGGAGCCGCGACGACAGCAGTAGCCAACAAAGCGCCCGCGGGTGTAGGATTTGTCAACTCTACTTTGGATACCAACGATGACGATGATGAGTTAATTGACGAGGACGAACTTCTCGGCGACGATGACATGGGGAAGCCAATCATCCAACGTAAGTATTGCCCCTACACCCCCCGTTTCTTCCATGGGAGCGTGACACTGATATCGATCTGAATTCTAGCACCGGAATGCCGACCCAAGGCTGGGAAGCGTCGGCGGGCGTGCAAAGATTGCACCTGTGGCCTGTCCCAGAAACTAGAAGCCGAAGATTCCGCGAAACGCGCAGAGGCGGACAAGGCCCTGGATGCCATGAAGCTCGGAACAAACGACTTGGCAGAGGTTGATTTCACGGTCCAGGGGAAGGTGGGGAGCTGCGGCAGCTGTGCCCTCGGCGATGCATTCCGATGCGACGGCTGCCCCTACATCGGGCTCCCCGCTTTCAAACCCGGGGAGGAGGTTCGGCTGTTGAATAACGATGTACAGCTGTAAGACTGGATGCAACGGACAATTAGACAAAGATATGTTAAGTAACGAGATACGGAGACACATCAAGGTGACCACCATGAAACTGGCTAGCTAGACGGCAATGACGATTCAACCACTATCAATAGTAATATATGAACTTTGGATCTCCCTCTCCTACATTGGGCCAATATGCCCGTTCTTTATCTGGCACAATTGAACTAGACATCGTATACAGTAGTAAGAGCAACTCTGTACTTATTAGGAGTAGTATGTAAAAGGTACCTTCTTCCTAAAAGGGACACCCTCACTAAGAGAACCATCAGCCAATGATGATGGAGCTGATGTCAGCGAGCCACTTACTTGCCAATGCATCTCAATTTCTCGACAGAAAAAGACAGAAAAGAAGAAGACTCAAGTTTCCGTTTCTCTCTCTTTCTCTCGGTTAAAAGAAAAGGTCGCTCTTCCTTTTTGAGTGCTTCAACTTGAGATACTCTTCATTCCTCACTTACTTCTCGTCCAGCTTCGTTGGTTGGCTTTGATTGACTATTTCTATCTGTCCCTCATAGATCCAGCCTATCGAAGAGATATCCCCTCCGGCTAACCCTCGGGTTGTCAAGCACGAGCAGATAGACAACCTCATTACTCGACTGAACAATCACCTAGTCCCTATCCACAGATACTAGGAACTACAAAGATGTCTTTCTCAACCCTCGTCTCCGACATTGCGTTCCGGGACTCGCGCAACAACAACGATGAGCAGGGCTCCCAGGTCTCTCTTCCGTCTCGCGGCCGCTCACAGTTCACCGCCGCTCAGTCGATGGCCAGCACCACAGCCACAAGCGTCAGCATCTCCGGGGATATATCGAGCCACTTGCATTCCGGTTACAGTCACCCCTTGAGCAGGTCATGGCAAGCAGAAAGGCAATTGACCAAGGTTGAACCCCCCTCGTACGATTTTCGTGGTCGGATCTAACTAACATCCGGGATCAGTCCATGCTCATATACCCCCTCTTCATTACCGATAACCCTGACGAGCAGACACCCATCCCTTCTCTGCCGAACCAATGCCGTTGGGGTCTGAACCGTCTCGTCCCACTCCTGACACCGCTAGTGCAGAAGGGTCTACAAGCTGTCATCCTCTTCGGTGTTCCTCTTCATCCATCCGCAAAAGATGCTCTGGGAACTTCCGCAGATGACCCAGAGGGCCCGGTGATCCAGGCGATCCGCCTGCTCAGAGCCAAATTCCCGAATCTCTACGTTGTATGCGATGTGTGCCTCTGCGAATACACATCTCACGGCCACTGTGGGATCCTTCGGGATGACGGTTCCCTCAACAACACCCTCTCCGTCGATCGTATCTCAGATGTCGCCATGGCATATGCGAACGCTGGAGCACACTGCGTCGCCCCGTCTGACATGAACGACGGGAGGGTGCGTGCCATCAAGCTCAAGCTCATCGAGGCAGGCGTCGCCCACCGCGTTCTTTTAATGTCGTACAGTGCCAAATTCAGTGGATGTCTCTATGGACCATTCCGGGATGCTGCTGGTTCGTGCCCATCTTTCGGGGACCGGAAGTGTTACCAACTGCCACCTGGAGGCCGCGGTCTCGCCCGCCGTGCTATCCAGCGGGACATTTCCGAGGGCGCGGATATCATCATGGTCAAGCCGGCCAGCAGCTACCTGGATATAATCAGTGATGCAAAGGAGTTGGGTAAAAATATGCCAGTCGCGGCGTATCAAGTGAGTGGTGAATATGCCATGATACACGCCGGGGCCAAAGCCGGTGTGTTTGACTTGAAATCCATGGCGATTGAAAGTGCCGAAGGCATCCTCAGAGCCGGAGCCACAATCATCATGACCTACTTTACCCCTGAGCTTCTGGACTGGCTGAGCAATTAGGTGGACTCACCCACGATTCCTTTGGGCTCGAGATTCTCAAGAGGACGGAGCCTGAGTTTGGTGCGAGTGGTAGGAGAGAAAATATATATTCGACACAAGGAAACGTTTCGAAGATGTCACTTATGCCTCGGCCATAGTTTCACATCTGTTATGCTGTTATGAGTGGATGATTAGCGGCGTTATAGCGGTTTGGCTTTACCTTTTCTGCGGTAAAATTCTTTCTCATGGGTAAATAGGTAAATACTCGGCTTTCTGCCTGGCAGAGCGGAATAGACAAATCTTCATTCTTCTATTATAATATGTGCTCGATTTTTAAGTATGAGCTGTGGTCTTCCCGAGATCCCTTTCTATAAGTTGCTGGGGTGGTTTTTTATGGGTGAGATAGATTCGAAGGAGAGAGAGGGAGTAGTGAGGCCCGTAGCACCGATATATATCGGTGTTGACCCAACTCGACCGTGGAGACTACCTCAATTTGAAGATTGCAATTAAATAACGAGAACGGATGAGAGGTCCCACGCCAGTTCTCCTGAAGCGATGCCTAGAAATAGGACGAGGCAGTCTGATAGCAATACCCGTTTCCCGTAATTTAGAATAAGAATATAACCATGTCATATTTCACAACTTGGGCAGATAATAAATAAATAAATCACAAACAACACCATATCATACACCGAATGCGTGCGTTGACGGAGGACAGACAGGTTAGAAAAAATAATGCAGGAGAGATGAACAAACTCGATACAACCCACAAACCCCATCCCGCAGCAAAGAGCAACATCGAAAGCAAGGCGTAGAGGAAAGGGATCAACGTAATCCATAAGTATGTATATATGCGACAAAGAGAAACCCGAACATCAATGGAAAGCCATAGGAAACTACGAAATAGAAATAAACATGCTCGCTTTAAATAAACACACCCCCAAGGTTTTCCTCCTCGGTCTATCAATATTTTGCTTTTCCTTTTCTTTTATTTTGAGACGGCAATCACATATAGCTGGGCTTCAGTCCTTGAAACCCATAAGCGACAATATCGGTCTTCACAATTTCACCTGGTGCCACATATGCTCCCCTGCGGAGTCTGACTCCCGGGTAGATGATGCAGCCGGCACCAATCCAACAATCCTCCTCAATGGTAACAGGTCGGCCCTGGTATCGGCTCTGGGAACCTTTCCGCTCCTGCATGCTTGCATGAGCCATCGAGCCAAGGATACTGACATTCGGGCCGATCCACGTGTGAGCCCCGATATTAATGGGGCAGTCGTCGATCAGGGAACAGTTTTCTGAAATCATGACATCCTCGCCGATGTGAATATTGAATCCGTAGTGGCACTTGAATGGAGCTTCAACCACAGCTCCTTGCCCGATCGAGCCAACGGAGCGAGCAGGTGGCGGGACACCGGGCGGCGAATTTGCCGATGCACTGGGTGGTGGAACAAGGATTTCTTTCAAAAGACGGTTCTGCTCCTTCACGCTTGTGCCAAACACGGGATTTCCGGCATTGTTGAAGCGCCAGAGGGCAGATTTGCAGCGCTCCCGTTCCTCGACGAGGTGGATATCGAATGGGCGGTAGAGTTCCCCTCGGATCATCTTTTCCTTCTCAGTCTCCTCGTTCGCCGCAGGCCGGCCTGACATTTGGTGCTCAATGTTGAGAGCCATGCGAGCCTGAGCTTGCGGGCTATTGGTATCCATGTGGGCGACGTTACCGGGGCGTTGGTCCACCCCACCCTGGAACATCGGCAAACCGGGTCGCGCATGATTTCCGTGGGGCATCTCGCGGATGGGAGGTACCCCATGATAGTCGTTCTTCCCATGCTCGACACGTGATAGCTCGTGGATGGGTGGGACTTCGCGGTACTCGGCCTTCGCGGGGATATGTTCCTGTCCATACGCTTGGTGTCCAGGGCCTGGCCAGCTGCGCTTCGACCATGAGCCTCGGGCGGTAGCACCTGCTCCTGTCGGGCTGGTGATGTATTGCGATGGGTTTCTTTCACCGTCATCGACAACGATGGGTCTAATCTTGCCACCCTCAACCTGGGCAGTGCTCTGGGTACGCTCGTGTTGCTGTGGGCTCATTTCGTGAACATATTGGCCGGGAACTTCGGGAAACCCGTCCTTGGATTGCAAAGGAACGGGACCCTTCGCGTTGGACGGCTTTTGCCAAGTGTTTCGCGAAGAGTAACCTTCACAAAGGAATCCACCACGCAGACAATTGTTACCTATGATAGAGTTAGCTGCAAACCCTAGAAAGGATGATAAGAAAGTTCAAGGAAAAATGACATACAGGCAGGATGTTGTTCATCGCACTTCTTCTTCCGTCTCCGGCAGGTCATACAGCCAGTTTTAGTCCTGTTACTGAAAACCCTCTTTCTCTTTGGTCCATTCTGGGAGGCAGGTGGTTGAGGGCGTTCCTGGGCGTAGTTCGCGAACTGTTGGTCGACACTGGTGGCCTCCTCGCTGGGTCTACTGTTCACCGCCCAGCCCTTTTGGGTCGCGTCATGGCCCTGCACATCGCGCTGTAGGGCCTCGGCGAGCTGAGCATCGGAAGAATCTAGGTGTTGGTTGCGTTGCCCTTGGCCCAGCAGCTGTGGATCATAATCTCGCCAAGGTGTGCCATTCGACGGTGTTCGGTTGTGTTCAGCTTCGCCCAGACGGCTATAGGATTGTTGTGCTAATTTCGTGGCTTCCGCATCGGCGGCAGACTGGGCGGGCCCGTTGGGAGTGGAAGCTTGTGCATTTGGGTCTACACCCTCTTCCGAACGGGATGTTGGGCTCCTTGGAACACTATGACGCGGGTTGTTGTTTGGAGTCGACTGCCGTTCGTTTGACTCGGATCTCTTTCGCTTGTTCTTATTGTTGCCATTGGCTGTGGATCCCTGGGTGGTAGAGTGTGGGGATTGTGCGGCAGAGTCTTGTTCTCGCGCGGCACTATTCGACCTTTCTGTTGGACGTTCCTGATAAGAAGACGGCGTGTTGTATCCGCTCGTGCCACGGGTGCTCTCGAGGTTCTCCTGTGGCTTTTCGGTTTCTGCACTGGCCCCATTCGTACCTTGTGCGGTACCGTTGGTGGCTGGCGCAGGGCCTTCCCTTCCATTGACCGCAGTAAACCGGGATGGGCTCTGCCCGGAGCTGTTCTCCCCATTGGGTTCTTGGTTCCCACTCATGACGGTGGTTGATGTGGTGCTCATAATAATACTGGTTCCCGAATGTATACGTCGCCTTTCAAGCCTTGAAGCCAGTCAAGGCGCTAGGCTTGCGAGATGGAGGAAGTTCAGTCAATTAGCTCGACACCACAGCAAGTACTCTGACTGTAGATGTTAAGAAAGCAAAAGAAAGATAATGCTGGCTGGTTATCAAGACCAATATGTGGCAGTGGAGACGACTTGACGACAATTGCAAACAAGTCAATAAAAAAGCATCAAGCGCCGGCGAAATAATTTTCTGGAGACAGAGGGGGGATGACGCGAAATTTAAAGCGACTCTGGAGTAGCACGGCGGGTGGGTGCGTTTGAGTTGGTTTCGGCTGTCGCTTGATGGTTGCGTGAGTGGAGACACGTGAAACAGCGGGGGGTACAAGAGCCGCTGAGAGAAAAGTCGTCCAAGTGGATCCGGTCGGAGAGATGGTTTATCGTAATGTAGGGGGGAACGTACCACCACAACGGTAAATCTTCGAGAGAAGGGAGAAAAAGTAAAAAAAAACAAAAAAAGAGAAAGAAGAAAAGAAAGTCGAGAAGATGGTAGCGAAGTGTCAAGGGCGAGGTCGCAGATATATGGCCGGCAAAGGGAAAAGCTGCAGGTACACAGATTTGTGCGTGTGTGTCCGTCTGGAATAAGAATAGTAATCACAGGTCAGGCGGGTTGGATGGAGAGAGAGATTCGTAAAGTTGGCAAGGCGTTGGAGTCGCACAGGATGGCTGGACTGCGGATGAAACACGAAGTGCAAATGGAACCAATCGAATCGCCTTTCAGAGATGGGTTGAAAGGACAAAAACTGTCAGAAGTTTAGTCAACGGCGACTATAGAGCAGATTGCGAAAAAAGTGACTGTGTCTGTTAAAAGAAGTGAAGGAAAAGGGAGACGAAGGGAGGAGAGAAAAGTCCAGGTTCTGGGGGGAGGGTTTGGGGGGGGGAGAAGGGAAAGCTTAATAGTACCTGGGCGCTTCGGCGAGGGGAAGAGCGGCGCCGTGTATATAAATAAACTCGGAAGACAGAGAGGAAGAACGGGGGGGTACGTGGTAACAACGGTGGGAGGGAGTGTGCAGAGTGGAACTTGTATGAAAGAGCAGCAGTTGGCTGGCGTGATCGTACCTCGTATGGTAATTATAAATTTCGAGAGGACAAGTCCACTGGGTAGTCGGTGTGCAAATGATTGCGCACCGTTGAGACAGGAATGCGCTTTTCGGCAAAAGGATGGACTGTGGCAGTGTGACCTTCTCTTGACTCAGAACTCCCTACCGAGAGGCACAGGAGGAAAATCCGTTGGTGATTGTTTCGTCTCCCCTCTCGATGGGTTCCTGATCAGAAAGGATGCTTTTTTTCCCCGGCGCGTAGTGGGCGTCGGCAGCGGCAAGGAGCTGTGGCAGACGCACGGATAGGTACAGCAGGTTGCAAACAAAAACTTATGGAGAAAGAAAACTCTGGGTGAATCTCAAGGGGAGGAATGCGAGAGAGGAGGAAAAGGAAGAGGAAGAAGGAGAAGAAGAAGAAGAGAAGAAGAGAAGAAGGGGAAAGAGAGTCAATTTCTGAGAAGCGACGAGACTCGACTCAGCCCACAACTGAGAGAGAGAGATCGGGCGGATGAGAGGGAAGGTGATGGGGCAAGGTCACAGGCGAAATGGGGGAATCTGAGTGGACGTGGGTGACACACACCCTTCATTCACAGGTAGTTTGGGGGGGGGAAGCAGAGGGAGAAAGAGCAACGGGGGACACGGGGGACACGGGAGAGACGCTGGCTTCAGAGAAATTTCCTCGTTAATTGTTCGTAGATTGGCGTCTGTTGACGGGCCAAGAGCGAGGGGCGCGGTTAGAGGAGAAAGTTTCAAGTCTGGCTAATCATACGGCTACGAAAGAGTGGGGATGGGGCTTCACGGCGCTCACAGCAAAAGGACCAGCCCAACGAGGAGACAGAGAAAAGCGGGAAGAAAAACAAAAGAAAAGGGAAAAGAGAAGCAGGAAAAGGAAAGTGACCAAAGAAGAGAGAGAGAGCGAGGCAGAGAGAGGCAGAGAGAGGGAAAGAAAAGAAGGGAAAGGATGGTCACAGGGATCAGGCCGCCCGTCATACGCTGATACTTTCTTTATTACGCTTGTCTTCTTGGTCTCACCTCGGCGCTACGAGAGAAGGGAAGGCACTTGGAAATTCATGCACTGCATCTGAGTTGAGGCGTCATTTCATCGAGAGTTCTCATTCCAACCAAACCTGGAGAGTCAACCGGTTGTGTGCCAGTGTGGTCAGCTTCTCTCTCTCAGACTCTCTTCCCTATTCTTGGAGTTGATCTTTTTGTTTAAAACAGAGCGCGTCAATATTCCGAACAGAATTTGATCGCTCTTGCGCCATCGGGTGATCCTGGGGAGCAGCCGCACAGTTTCGACAGCAAACCCGTGTTATGGATTTACAACACATTCGATCGATCTGCCTCGGAGGGACAAAAAAGAAAAATGCCCTCGCAAATAGAGTTCCTGTCCCAGAACGAGGACGGAAATCACCTGTCTCATTGTTGTTCTTCTCCCTGCTACCCTGGACCTTGGATGGGGAGGTGCAGGGATCGCGTTCAAGGTCGTCCAAGAAAGAAGAAGCAAGGAAGACAATCCCCAACCGACCCAAAAGTGGGCGGTGCAAGAGACTCTGGTCGCGAAAGCCAGCGACAGTTAGCGCCTGTAATTTTCCCACCTGCAAGCCTGCAAGGTGAGAAACGCTGGGCGTGTTCTAATAATAAGAGGGAGGGGGAAACAGGCAGCGCTATTCAGGATCAGAAATACGGTAAGGATACCGTGTGCTGCGTCTGTGGGTCAACTGCAGTCGCCTGAATCGCCTGGATCGCCTGTGCTCGTCTGATTCGTCTGATTGCTTCCTCCCATCAACAGGGATCCAGATACAAATTGTCGCTCGGCCCGCTTGCAGTTGGCCTATCAGGTGGCAGAACTGGCAGATCAACCTCTGGGGGATCTCCACCCGTAACATCAGGTATCGCCTGTTATCGCCACGGTCGACTGTTCTGTTGTTTCCCGCGGCTCGAGATGCCTGGCAATCCCGTCAATTCGCTCTGATTTTCCCTTTTCGCTCAGAAAAAGAAACTTGTCCTCTTTTTTTTGCCACTCTGATGTCTCGTGATCATTTTGCTTGCCGCTGGGCTCACAGTCCAATCAGACCCAGGATCCTTCCCACCATCTTTCTGTTTTGTCACTTTTGTGTTTTTGTCCGCGACACGCGGTCGTTTTGCTTTCCGGCCCTTGGAGCCAATGAATATCCTTCGCATCATTTTACCCGCTCGCAGTTCTGACGAGCATTGCTGCGTCTTGCTGCGTCTTCCCCCTCCCAGCGTCGACGCTGACTGGTCGTCCCAAGAGCGACACGCTGGTTGCTCGCAACACGGAGAGCGATTAACCTTGCTCTTGACGATGATTCACGTTGGAAGGGATCGGTTGGCGGTCCTGCTTGCCCACCTCAAGCATTGGTTGACTCAGTTGTCGCCAATGTCGCCAGGGTCGGTTGATCGGCTGGTTGGGCGCTGATGCCTGAATTTGGTCGACCAGATACGCGGCTTCTGTCTCTCGACCCGACGCCGGCCGCCAGACGCTGCGCCAGTGGCGCTCCCACCGCCAACGCTCCCTACCTCTGATAGGCTCGTTTTGGAGAGATGATTGCACCTCTGGGTCGCTTGCCTTGACCGTTCGTCCCCTTCTCACGTTTGTTTCGCGGTTTTCTTTCGCTCACCCCTGCGAACGCTTTCCACGGTTTCATTGGATGCCGATGGAGACTGTTTCCCCTCGCCCTTGTTGCTCGATCCCTTCTCTCAAACAGTCCGGAATAATCAGCCGAACAAAGAACGCTGGAGTGTTCATCAGATTCGTCACATTTCATCTTGATTCATTCAACATGCGCCAAATTTACAAGTCAAGGACGATTTGATCGCTTCTCATAAATGGAGAAGGTTTCCTCCACACTCCTTTTTGGGAAATAATCAATACAAGAGCCGAATGATCGACGCACTTTCGCTGGTCTGACTCTCCCGTCTTACTTCCAGCAAAAGTCGGGGACCAAGCCGAAAACCCACCTCGACCTTCCCATGATGCCAGCCCACCTCACCAACAACAGCAATAATAGTTAATGTCAGGAATTGAGAGAGCAGGGACATTGCGACCGTAGAACCGGAAAAAAAAAAAAAAAACTCATGTCCACTCCCTTCTGAGCAGGTCGGGAAACCCCTTCACACCAACAAATCTCAGCCCTCGTCCGGTTCCCCGGTGATGTCAGTTGTGTCTTGTCTTGGAATCCCATTGCTCCCTGGGCCCCGCCAACGTTTGCGCTGGAAAGGGCTGACGGTCAGGGTTGGCAAAAGTGACCGAATCAGATCCGTGACTGCGCTCCCACCCAATGATCCCGGACCGCCGCTTCGCGCTTTCTTACTTTTTTTCGCTTCTCTTTTCCACCTCAGATGTATGTATGGGGTACCAGCTGATCGGGGCTTGGAATCAATGCGAGGAGATGCATCATTTTCTTTGCTGACTGACCTGCCATCTCACTGCTGACGAGAGTTGGCTTGTGTTGAGAGAGAATGCGTCATTGGTGGATCGATCCGCCAACCTGTGTGTGATAACGGGCCCCCCACCGTATTTCCATCCAGGGTCATTCAAAGCATGTTCCCAAAAATAAGCATTCAAGGCGCGCCAAGAGGTTAGAGCAAATCAGCAGCGCTTGTCGAAACTGTGCTTTGCAGATGCGACTTGCGAATTGTGGGAGAATAGTTTTTAGCCCTGTTCGTGGAGATTCTCTCTTGAGTCAACAGGAAATATACACCAAGGGAAATCTCTCAGTCTCAGTGCCAATTTAGTTCCCTGTTGCTCGCCGACTCGGAGAGAAAAGTCAAGCAAGGGGAAAGCGTGCCTGTTTCTTGGGTCATTCCTCTCGTTTGGTGTCACAGCAGATTTCACATCTAAAAATAGGTACATGAGAACGAGGTCGGAGGGTTTTCACCTGGAAAGCTCAACGTGAGAGGGGTAATCAGACATGATTCTTTTTTACGAGTATTCTCCGTTGCGTGTTCCCTGTGAGTCTGAATGGCTGTGTAGAGAAATCATGTCAATTTCATGGTTGTGAATAGTCACCCCTTGCATACTAGTGTTTTTAAACAATAATACTCCGAAGCGAGTATAGAGAGAGATGTCATTGAGACTCTTCTTCACCTCGGATCTTGACTTTGTAGACAATTCCCCCAAGATATCACGCCCGGCTACCTCAGGGAGGACTGTATATAGTACCCTTTGCAAATTGCTGTTCTTTCCCTCCATCATCGGTCAACCGCAACTCAAAAAATCGAGACGGACAAGAATATCGGCAAGTCAGCCGATCTCACTGCCGAACAATCCCCACCTCTCCACATCTTCGAGCAAATGACACGGAGTCGTTGCCGGCCCGCTGCCATGCTCAGATCCGTCAGGCAATTTCGAGGCAGCTGGCCAGTTGTTTGATATAAAGAAAAGGAACCGTTGTCGACTACCGAACCTCACGACCACAGATCGCCCATGTTCGTTCTGCCGTGATGGAAAGCACCGGATCGGTGTGGCGGGTGGTAATTTGAAGATTGGACATCTGCTATATCTATCCGCAAAGCTCGACTTTATTAACAGGGTTACTCTTCTGTAATTCTTCTACTGCAAATGGTCGAAAGGTACCCTGGTTCAAGAATATTTCCTCGTCTCGTCAATTTAATCACCACTGTAGCCGACGACACTGAATACTCCCTTCCTTTCACCTCAAGTTTCCGGTTCTTTGTTTTTTACCGCAGCTTTGCAGCGCCTCTTTCAAGATGACCAGGCCACAGTTCCATGTTGCTATTGTGGGCGCTGGGCTTGGGGGCCTTGCAGCTGCAATCGCGATCGCCCGGGCTGGTGATAGGGTCACCGTTCTCGAGCAGGCTGCGGTCCTCGGTGAGGTGCGTTGACGACCCCATCAAGTTTTTCAGCTTTATTGTTACTTTTACTTTTTTTTCTCTCTGGTTGCCGTGGGCTAAAATTACCCTATCAGATCGGAGCGGGCATCCAGATACCCCCAAATTCTTCCCGCATACTCAAACAATGGGGCCTACTGGACCAGATTGAAACGGTATCTGTTCGGCCTAAGGATTTCATTCTTCGTTCTTATAGAGATGGCAAGGTTCTCTCGAGGCAGAACGTTCTTCCCTACGCGGAGGAGCGATATGGTTCCCCCTACCTGCATATACATCGTGCGGATTACCACAAGATCCTGATCGATGAGGCAAGAAGGCTTGGGGTGACGATTAAACTCGGAGCCACCATCACCGGGATTAACTTCGACCAGCCTTATGCGCAAATAAAAGACCAACCCGACTTTTACGCGGATGTGATAATAGGGGCTGATGGGCTGAAATCCGTCTGCCGCGAGGCGCTGCTTGGCCGCCCGGATCCGCCTCATCTCACCGGTGACCTGGCGTATCGGATCATCGTGAAGGCGGAAGACATGAAAAAACACCCCACACTCCTGGATCTCGTCCAACAGCCCAGTATCAACTATTGGATGGGCCCGAACGGACATGCGGTTTGCTATCTTTTACAGGGAGGTGGCTTATACAATATTGTCCTGATCTGCCCCGACAACCTGCCCGAGTTGGTCAATGTGGCCAAGGCAGACCTGCAGGAGATGCGGGACTTTTTTGCGGATTGGGACCCCAGACTCAAAACCCTTCTAGGATTGGTGCAGGAGACGACCAAATGGAGACTGCAGAATAGCCAGGAAATGCTAACCTGGAGTCATCCCGCGGGGAAATTTGCTTTACTTGGAGATGCGTGCCATGCCACACTGCCATACCTGTAAGTCCTCCAACCTGCTTGTTGCTTTTTTTTCCCATCTTCCCCCCTTTCTTTTTTGAAGCCTTCCAACCCCGTATATGCTGACCATGCCTTTTCTCTCATGGTAGTGCGCAAGGCGCTGCGCAAGCCGTCGAAGATGGCGCCGTTCTAGGCGCGCTCTTTGAAAAGATCCAGCATAAATCACAACTCTCAGACCTGCTGGTAATATTCGAGGCTATCCGGAAAGCGCGCACGACCCGCGTCGTAACGGGTAGTACAGACTTACGCGACGTCTTCCACATGCACGATGGTCCCCGACAGCAGGAACGGGACCGGCAGTTGCTTGAGCAAGAGCCCTTTGAAGGGTTTCCCAACCGCTGGGCGGACCCGGTCTTCCAACCTTTCTTGTTCGGGTACGATTCCTACGAGCGGGCGGATCGGGCGTGGAAGACGTACATGGAAGGGAAGTTTCCCGGGACCGCAGGACGATTCCAGTCGAGCCTGTGACATCCGAGAGTTCTGGGAGAATGGGTTTCGCTTTTGTTCGTTTGACTCCATTAATCTAACCTTGCTTTTTAATCACTTCGGAGAGGGTCTGAGATTAGAGAAAGGAAGCATGAAATGATATAGATTTCATAAGTCAATGTCTCACAATGGAATGAAAGATTCCATTCCAAGCCGTTTCTATACCTTTTTATATATCCTCGCCCAAAGACACATTCCATCGTGAGCTATCAAAGTGTGAACCTTCTGGGAGAGGATTCAAGGCGCTCAATGCAAGTAAATTTGATCTTTAAAAGGGCAATATTTTGATCGAGCTGGCTAACCAGTTGGTGAAGAGGAGGGGTGTAATTCATAAAAATCAATCTATAACCCCCTCTATGATTCTCTCTAACATTCTCATTCTTCCTCCTGTATAACTTCCTCTACTACTAGGCGAAGTAGAAGATGAAATTAGATAACTAAGCCAAGTATCCCCAGAAGAAGAGCTTCAGATTGTGATTATTATGATTATTAAAATAAAATAAATATACGCGCGCTTCCTTTCCTTTCACACCGCTGGTGATTCTGCTTTCAAGATCTTCTGGTGTTTCTTTCTTGCTTTCTCTTCCTCTAAGAACTGTTTCTTAACTTCCTCTTTGTTTGTGCTCTCCCTCTCTCCCTCTCTTCTTTTTTTCAAAAACACCGCCTTGTGCAAAAAAAGCAACTTCCTCTCTTCTTCTCTCTTGGCCACCCCTCCCCCCCCAAAGCGTTTCTCATCTTTCTGCCCCGCACGCCTTCACCTCTAATCATCCGTTCAACCACGCACGTCACTACTGGTCGTCTCTGCTACCTCTCCGCCTCCCGGGATCCTACGCATCGTCTCTCTACAGCTCTGAAAGGTCAACACAGCACCCAAGGGCGACGTTCCCTGACTTCGGCGCGGAAATGTCAATTTCCATCCCGGAATTGGACAATACCGTCCGCGCCTTCTATGAAGGCAAAGGCGATGTCGTAAGTCTTCATCCTCGACGAGACGCGGGAGCTATCTCGCTTTACTCCAACTCCCAATCAAAGCGCTAACATCATCTCTTCTACTGGATAGCAAAAGCAAGCTCAGCAGACGCTCACTGAGGTGACTACCTTTTGGCCCCGATTTGAGGCGAGGTTGGATTGTTGACTGATGGCGCGTGTGTATAGTTCAAACAAAACCCCGACGCATGGCTACTAGTCGGAAATATCCTCCAAGAGGCGCAATATCCCCAGACGAAATGCAAGTTACTGGTATCACCCCACGGTTGTGGAAGAATCACTTGCTTACCGTTTCCACACAGTCCTCGGTCTACAAGTCTTGAACGATGTTATCATGACGAGATGGAAGGTGTTGCCCCGGGATCAATGTCAAGGTTATTCATCTCTGTCTCCCTATCTACATTTGCACTGGGCTTACCTTTCCCTCTCCACGCAGGTATCCGTAATTTCATCGTCAACTTTATCATCGAGAATTCGAATTCGGAAGACAAGCTCAAAAGCGAACGCGCTTTCCTTAACAAGCTCAACCTCGTTCTCGTGTCGATCCTGAAACAGGAATGGCCGCACAATTGGCCCACCTTCATCAATGAAATCGTCTCTTCCTGCCGTACCAGCCTGTCGATATGCGAGAACAACATGGTGATCCTTCGGCTCTTATCGGAGGAGGTGTTCGATTTCTCCCAGGACCAGATGACGTCGTCTAAAGCGAAGAACTTGAAGAGCACTATGTGTAGTGAATTCTCCTCGATATTCCAACTCTGCCTGGAAGTGTTGACGACGGCAAACCAGACGTCCCTGATCAAATCGACCCTGGAGACGTTGCTTCGGTTCCTTGACTGGATCCCCCTCGGATACGTATTTGAGACCACAATCATCAACACCCTTCTTACCAGGTTCCTGGATGTACCGGACTTTAGGAACATAACTCTCAAATGCCTGACGGAGATTGGAGGGCTCCAGATCGGGCCCCAGTATTCTTATGACGAGAAACTTGTCCAGATGTTTACGGATACCTTGACGACCGTGTCGAAGATTATTCCGCTATCATTGGACCTGAAAAGCACATATGCAAGCAGCAATTCTCGGGACCAGGAGTTTGTCCTCAACCTCGCCTTGTTCCTCGGCAATTTCTTCGGTGCTCATCTAAATGTAAATGATTATAACCCTCCATATCTCTCCCGTAACTTGACTCTGACTACCTCGCAGGTTATAGAAAAGCTTCCCAATAGCGACTACCTCACACACGCCCACTTCTACCTCATCCGTATCAGTCAAATAGAAGACCGCGAGATATTCAAGATCTGTCTCGAGTACTGGACGAAGCTTGTCCAAGAGCTGTACGAAGAGATGCAACAGCTTCCGATTACCGATCTCAACCCCTTGGTCAGTATGGGGGTTAGCGGCCTATCCAACGGAGGCGCCCCCCATCCTAGCACGCTTGCCAACTACCCTCTCCGAAAGCACAAGTACCAGGATATTCTGTCGAGTCTTAGGACCGTAATGATCGAGAAGATGGTTCGTCCGGAGGAAGTCTTGATTGTGGAGACCGACGAGGGAGAGATTGTCCGTGAATTCGTCAAGGAAAGTGACACCATCCAGCTGTACAAGACGACCAGGGAATGCTTGGTGTACCTCACGCATTTGGATGTGGTCGATACCGAGAACATCATGGCAGACAAGCTTGCGAAGCAAGTCGACGGTTCCGAGTGGTCATGGAACAACTGCAATACCTTGTGCTGGGCCATTGGCTCAATATCTGGGGCCATGAATGAGGAAACCGAGAAGCGGTTCTTGGTGACTGTGATCAAGGATCTCCTGGGCTTGACGGAAATGAAGCGCGGCAAGGACAACAAAGCTGTTGTCGCGAGTAATATAATGTACATCGTGGGCCAATACCCAAGGTTTTTGAAAGCTCACTGGAAGTTCCTGAAGACTGTCGTGAACAAGCTTTTCGAGTTCATGCACGAAACCCACGAAGGTTTGTTCTATCCTCTTGATTGCCTGCGAATATTTCCCCTGACTGACAGAAACTAGGTGTCCAGGATATGGCTTGTGATACGTTTATCAAGATCGCGAACAAATGCAAACGCCATTTTGTCGCGCTTCAACCCGGTGAGAGTGAGCCATTCATCGAGGAAATCGTACGGACTATGAGGAAAATCACTTGCGATCTATCTCCTCAGCAAGTCCACACGTTCTACGAGGCTTGTGGCTATATGATCTCTGCACAGGGACAGAAGGGTCTCCAGGATCGATTAATTGAGAATCTAATGTCACTCCCAAACGCGGCCTGGGACCAGATCATAACCCAAGCAAACAATGACCCCGCTACTCTTCAGGACGGGGAGACCATCAAGATTGTTGGTAATATCATGAAAACCAACGTCGCGGCTTGCTCATCCATTGGGAGCTACTTCTACTCTCAGATCGGTCGCATCTATCACGATATGCTTAACATGTACCGAGCATCAAGTCAGCTCATATCTGACGCAGTCGCAAGAGACGGTAAGTGTACTGTTGCTCAGTTTGTTTCTCCATTTTCTCACACGTTTATAGGAAATGTCGCCACGAAGACCCCGAAAGTTAGGGGACTACGAACGATCAAGAAAGAAATTCTGAAGTTGATAGATACGTACGTGGAGAAGGCCGATGATCTGGAGATGGTTAATGCGAAGATGGTCCCTCCGTTGCTTGAAGCCGTACTCCTCGACTACAACCGGAACGTTCCAGATGCCCGTGAGGCCGAAGTCTTGAACGTCATGACGACCATTATCCACAAGCTTCACGTACGTTGGACCCCTCATACCTCTCGACACTCGGTCTGGAGCCAAGTCTCTCTACGAGTTTATTAGAGCCTTACTAACCTTTCCTAGAACCTCATGGATGACAAAGTCCCCGCGATTATGGAGAGTGTTTTCGAGTGCACTCTAGGAATGATCAACAAGGATTTCCATGAATATCCCGAACACCGAGTCGAGTTTTTCAAGCTTCTCCAAGCAATTAACCTTTACTGCTTCCAGGCATTGCTGAAGCTTGATACTAGCCAGTTCAAATTTGTCATTGACTCCTGCATGTGGGCTAGCAAGCATGACAACCGTGAAGTTGAGAGCACTGGACTTACCATGTGCCTTGAGCTTATGAACAACATGGCGGAGACAGATGCGCACATATCAAGTGTGTTCTTTGGACGCTTCTTCGTCCCTATCTTGCAGGACGTATTTTTTGTACTCACTGACACCGACCACAAAGCCGGTATGTACTCAGCAAACGATCTTCTAAAGCATCCCACTAATCGTTGATTACTTAGGATTCAAACACCAAGCGATGCTCCTCGATCGAATGTTCCACTTTATCCAATCTGGAAAGATACAGGAACCCATCTACACCCCAGAGCAGGCCCCCCCTGGGACATCAAACAAAGATTTCCTCCAGGAATATGTATCCAACCTTCTACAGAGCGCGTTCAAGAACTTGCAAGAGTGAGTGGTTTATCCGTTGCTGTCTCCCACGAGCCGATGTTAACATTTATGTAGGGTGCAAATCAAGCAGTTCGTGACCGGTTTGTTCACACTGAATGACGATTTCAACAAATTCAAGACCCATCTTCGCGATTTCTTGATCTCGTTGAAAGAGTTTTCCGGCGATAATGCTGAGCTATATGCCGAGGAGCGAGAGCAAGCGGTCAGAGACGCCAAAGCAGCCGAGAGGGATCGTGCTTTGAAGGTCGGAGGGTTGCTCAAACCGGCGGATATTGATCAGGATGATGAGCTATGACTCGAAGAGGAACTTCGGGCGGAAACAGCAGCGCCTCACTCAAACCACGACGGTGCACAAACCTTAAAACTATCAAGCGAGGACCCATTGGACGGCTGGGGACTTTATGGGCACTGAATCGGGAGCTGGCTGGGAGTAATTGAGTTTCTGCGTTGGAATCGCCCCCAATGCTTTCGAGCTTTACATTTCAGAGGAAAGAAGGACCGGCAGTTGGGCTCGACTCTGGTTGGAAAAACGATACTGGACGTGGGAGGCTCGGGGTGGAGGAATATTTATTTCGGATGGCGAAGCATAACCGGGAGGAGCAGTGGTTCAGTGGCGGCAGGCAGCAATATAGCAACATTTTCTTATTGTCTCCTTTATCTCATATTGGCCCTCGACTCGATCTACCTGAGTGACTTTCTGATCTCGGGAAGCCCAGTCAAAGCGAATGACGGTGGTTATCCAGTTTAGTTGGTACTGTACCTGTAGACATCAATTGAATATATGTTGGAGTTAAGCTTGAGAGTCCCTTTCTCACCTAGATTTTCGTCCAAGTAAATGAATAAAATGTTCCGGTAAAAATTGTCGTCTATACATTTCAGAGGGGGACTTATTCTCCAATCTACGAGCTTGTTAAACTTTCCACCTCATGGTGTTGTTGAATAGCTCTCTTGAACAACACCAGACTCGATCTCTCCAAATTCTAACTCTCATAGCAGCAATATCTTCTGACAACGCTTCTTGCGATCCCTTAAAAGCGAAAGTCTCCATTTCCACAGTTTCCCTCCTACCTGAGGCCCCGCGAGTCACTCAACAACAGCTTAACCCAACCCACCCCGCAATCAGAGAGCTAACGCCATGTCCCGAAACCGCGAAGGTGCAAGCACCCCGACCACAACCACACAAGTCGAACCCTCAAATATCAGGCTCACCGGCACCCTAAGACTCAGAGGAGAACATCTCCCTACACAACAAGACTCTACAGAGCAAGGTCCATCCTCCAGCAGACGCATAAGATGGGCGGAAGACGTGGTAGATAACGAGGGACTGGGAAGGAAGAGCTCAAAAGGTACCTTAGCTATCGATCCACATCCTTCTTCCCATATATACCAGGCCCCCGTTCTAATATAAACATAGTATGCTGTATATTCCACAAGTCTCGCCCCGCGGGCGAAAGCAGCTCAGAGTCGGACTCGGAACCCTCATCTTCCTCCGACGAGAGCGATAGTGATATAGACACCGGGGAAGCGAGGGCAAGTAATCGGCAGCCACTTCGACATCGACAAAGGCAGGGACGATGTCCTGAGCGCGACCACGACCATGAGCATGTCCATGATCATGAGCATGGTGACGACGAAGACTGTGGTGATCACGACGATGAGCCAGGTAAAAAGACCCCGACACAACGAAAGCGGAAATACAGACCGAATGCCTACGAGCGGATACCGAAGAATAATGAGAAGAAACCCGACAAAGGGAAAGATGCGTCGTGATGGGTTTGAGGGACATAGCTCACTCCTACACCTAAATTTGGGACGGGTAATGAACATAGCATAGCATAGTAGCTCCCTTTTTTGGGGGGGGGTTCTTTTTTGTCACAACAAGGCGTTATTATTTGGGAGAGGGTGCGATCGAGCTGATAGCATATCTCTGGGCTTGCGCTGGATTTCCCTGTGAATTGGTTGTTTGGAATGACTAGAATACACACTACGAGCTTCAATCTTATACCAATTAGAAATACTCCAAGGCTATGACATCCGCGGCATTAATATCTCTTAATATCTCTCAATATCTCTTGAGAGGGCGCAGTATCTACGAGTGATTTAGAATTCCAAAGTGAAAGAAGCATCCGGGAAACTTTATAATGTACCCGGGGAAATATGTATTGTATGAATTTCACCCATGTAAAAACTCCATCGCTCATTCAAACCATCATACTTCGTCTCCTGGACGCAGACCTCTGCGCACGCGTTACCTGCTCCTCGTGCTGCGAGGAGTCAGAAGTAGCAAGCGGGTCGACGCTGCTATCCCGTTTCGGACGTCCGACCTTTCTCCTCTCCTTAGTTACATTATCTCCCCTTTTATCCCTATCAGCCTCCTTGTCCTCCAATCTGGAGAATGTGAAGTTGTCGTCCTCTTTTCTCCGTGTATCAGAATCGTCATCAAAAGAGTCCATAAACGTATGCTTTCGGGGAGCTGGGTTTTCTTGGAGCAGATCGTTAGGTTTTGATGAAAGTCTTCTGGACTGCCGTTTTGTAGTGGGCTCAAGCTTATCGTCGGACCCATTCCTATGTCCAGAATCTTCGTACGGTGCGATATAATCGTGCGCATCATCTTCCCTAGTATCTTTCCGATTTCCGGTGTCCTCCTTCGACCTCCGACCGTTCGATGACTTTTTGGAATTAGCAACCAAGGTCGAGATTGCGATACTTGAGCTCGAAGGCCCTTCCGGCATGTCAAATGTGTTTGATGATAGGGTTCTTCGTTTCCTCTTCGTCATGACACTTGAGGGTAGTTCGGTAGACTGCGCTGCTGACCTATCGCCAAGGGGGCTTGTAGGGTCCTTCTCCTCCCCAGTGGCCTCCGGAGCAGCCAAAGATTTCCACGAAGAGTCATCTGCCTCTTCCCGTTTCACACTGACTGTCCTTACTTTCTTCTTTTCCGCTCCGCTGTTGGGCTCCTCACTATCGACACGTTCAACCTGTGACGTCCGTCGAAATCGATCTTCTCCCACTGCATCTGTCAACTCTTTCGTCGACCGCCGCATTTTACCACGAAGACTTGGCTCGGCGTAGCTGACAGCGGTTCGGGGGCGTCTAGATGGACGAGTCTCTGCATTTAACGCGGCTGTGCCTGGTGTCAAAGATGTGAGTTCGGGTGGAGGGGGTGTATCTCTCGACTTCTGTTTCGACGTAGGCGGCTCAGTTGTGTCAGGGGAAAATATGTCGTCGGCGGCCGGTGTTTTGGGAGGTAGTTGCACGTCCACAGCTTTGGGACACGTCTCATCGGGTATCGTAAGAGTAACCTCTCCCTGGGGTTCCTTCTGTTTGGGTTTGGATTTCGTTACCGGGTCTCGCTTACGAGAAGCCTTTTGTTCTCTGGACTTGGATGGCTTTGGAGCTGCTTTCTTCAAGTCCACCTCCTCCTCCGCAGATATCGGTTGTTTCTGCTTTTTCGGGGAGCTCGGGTTCATGTTTACATTTTCTAGACATAGGTCAGTTTTGATCAAAGGAAAAGGCGTTGAAATAGAATGCGACCTACTTGGACCGAGGGGCTTCCGGGCAGTTACTCCCGACCCCTGAATAGCATTACTATCCGTCTTCGCTACAGTTGGTCGTGATCCATTGTTTATCCTCACCCTCCTTATTTCATCTCTCGGCTTGTCCGCCGATAGATTATACTGGAAGTCATCGGGCTCGTCCAACGTTTGCGGCGCAGGTTCGTCGTCATCTCTAACGCTCAGTTTTCGTTTCGATCCAGCTTTTAGAAAATCAGACCGAGGACTCTCGCCCGCCCCCCAATCATCACTCCTGAATAAAACATCCCTTTTCTTCTTCCTCGTTTCTAGATTGGGAGGGAGGTCGGACGGGTCGCATATATCATCTTCGAAGGTGTTTGATTTAAACTGTTCCTCAAAGCTGGGACTATTTGAATCAAATTCGTCAAAGTGCACGATCGGCGGTGGTCCAATATCTGGAGATTGGCTCTCATCAAAGTTGTCTTCCAATACGTCCTGAATTTCTTGAGCACTGTAGGTTAAGAGGAAATAAAGTTAGAAAAACGAACTCCTGGGGTACGTCATGGGAGATGAGTAAATATGGATATATGCTCACTCTAATGTCTTCCTCGGGTAATATTTATCCTCTAGGATTGCCGGTAGTCTTCCATCATCGTATCCGTCGCCACCAAACAGTTGTCGCCGTGGTGGTGGGTTGGGACGTTCGAGAGACGTGTGTTCATCGGTTTCGGGTGGGGGTATTGACGTAGGAGGTTTCTTCATTATTTGCGGAAGGGACCCGAGTTCGCCCACCAGAGTATTCAATTCCTCCAGCTTTGCAGCTAGCTTCCCCTTGACTTCGTTGACCCCATCCCCGAGAAACGGGACAGAATTAAACTTCTCAACTTCTTGGTCTAGAGTTATAATACGTTCTCGTAGAGATATATTCTCTGCGAGGAGTCGGGATACATCCGCCTCCAGAGTTCTTATGCGAAGTGATTGAACTGAGTTTGCCCGGGCTATCTCACGATTCTGGCGAACGAAGCGACGTTTAACTAGGCGATTCGGGAGCGTTAGATTAAACCTAGCAGCGCCATTGGAATCAATAGCATTCACTTACGGGCTTCAATTGACTCAGATGGAGCGCCAATATCATTGAGTCGAGCCATATTGATAGTGACGCAGCAATTCAGCTGGTCGATATAAAGCGACGGTAAGACTTTCGGCTAGCTATAAAGTCGTGTAATCAATTGGCGATGGCAATAAAGGTATTATTTTCGATCAAATGCAATTATATCGCCTCGTCTGGAGTCTGTAGCAACGTTGGTGGTCCATGAGGTCGGAACGTCGAATTGTTGTTGTTGGATGTTCGTTCTTTGTTGACATTTGACCGGATAGGGTTAGCCTGCTCGGCGGCTGAGTTTTGACTCGCAACCGCGTAGATCTTCATCCAAAATTTCCCAATTCGAAGTATGGTTTGTGATAAGAGATAAGAAGCGCGGCAACCGATTTATGCAAACATTCTTCTGATTTTTGGTGATAGGGACATCTCCAACAGCTTTCGCTCGGAATTCCCCTTGACACTCTATTCAGCGGAATTGACCGAGCAATTCCTCTATATCTACATACTCCCTATCTCACTCCGTCTACCTCTGTTGGTCAAGGATAGACATAAACCTTCTAGGGGTTAGGACCCCGCCATGTCTCATCATCCACGCCCAACGGGTATATTCCCGCCCTCAGGGACTACGTCTTCATTCCGCCAACCGAGTATACATTCAAACCCGTCGCAGCAACAATCATCCGCCCTAGCCATGCGCGTTGAATCGAAGAGGGCTGAGCTCGAGAACCTCAAGCGGCTACGGGACTTGAGCGGCACACTTGCGTCACAGATGCAGGCTTTGGAGGAGAAATTGGGCACTCTGCGGGACGGAACTGAAGGTTTGTCCTGATGCGAATTCACGGGTTGCTCGGAATTCATTGAGCAATATTATTCGACTAACGTCTGATATGTGCAGCTGTTGCGCACGTCCTGGCAAATTGGGAGAATGTTCTTCGGGCAATCAGCATGGCATCAGGTGGGTATTCTCGAGCATTGACACGTTGGATTGGAGTGACACGCCGTTTTGGGACATATCGTTCACCGCTAACACATGGGTTTGACATCTCAGCCAAAGTACCGTTACCAACGGACTCGATGCAAGATAAAACCGAGACTCCGGACGTTCCACTTCCTGCAACGCTTGTGCGTATTCCAGCCGAGGAAACGAGCAATTCTCGAGGGAACAAAGCTGGCGAGGGGCATGAAGATTGATAGACCGGTAGCACTTGTTCAAATTTCACGATATACCACGAATTCATCCTGGTTTCTGGCGTTCTGGTGGAGGGATACCCCCGTGGCTGCTTGGGCCGTTAGAAAGTTAGATTGAACGAATCCTTTTACTTCCGAAGTTCCGAAATGGAATTGAGACTTCTACGATAATATAATGATGTTCCTTTTTACCTCCGTTCTCCTCCAGTTTCAAGTCGCGAAGAGTCCCAGCTTTAGCCGATTGTAGCCACGAGTGGAAGCACGGCAGAAGAGTCTTTTCGGTCTTTCGATCTTTCTTCCACTCGTCTTTCCCGTCTTTTCCCCTCAATTTCTTCATTGTTTACTCTTCGTGGCCAGCGGCCAATCAATACGCGTCTAGACTGCATTCGCACCAAAACGGAGATAGCACAACAAACAGTCTCCCCCTCTCTCTCTCACCACCTTCCCCCCTCACACTTCTCACGCTTCTTTCCTTCTAATTTCGCAGCTCCCTGTCAACACAATCCTCCCTCATTTTATTTCTTCTTATCGAAAAACACTGCAACAAACAACCCTGCGCTTCTAAATGGGATCTTCCACACTCCATCGACAATCGAGTCGCATGCTCAGCGAATGAAGAGACCCCGAACCAACACTAGTTCCTCTCGCAAAACGACGATTACAACGGCCCTTGAAGATTTACGAACACTGAACCAATAATGCCTCCTGTCACACGCGCTGCTTTGCGCTCAAACTCGAGTGTGGACAATAATAATAACCACCCCACGACAAACGCCGCGGCCGTAATCTCCGAGACGGCCAGCAAACGCCCTGTGCTTGGAGAGCTTGCCGGGAACAGTGAAATCGCGATCGCATCAAACGATTTGCCGATTCAAGTATCTCCGAAGAAAACAACAGCGCAAAGAGACGGGGCGAAAAAGGGAAAAGGGAACACTGCGCCTGGAAAAGGAAACTCGAAAACAGAGACCGCTATCGCTGGGAACACTGTTGCTGTGTTACGCCAAGAGGAGAACAACCCTATGTTGGAAAAAGAAGTTATCGGAAATAGTGAAGCCATTGATGAAATTCCTGAAGCATTGCTTGGTGAAGGACATCAGAAAGGTGCAGTGAGCATGCATGCTTTTACACTGTTTACTATGCTGAAGTACAGCTCTTGCTAACGGTACTTCACAAAGGTATAGGACTGCTACCTATGTCAGAACAACCACAGCTTGCCAATGTCCACTCGCCAGCGGGTCAAGTAACAGAAAGCCGATTGAGCCCATCCCAACACAAGACACCCAAGTTTGACCCCGATGTCCACATCAGCCCACTCACGGACAACATGACGGAGGATATGGAGGATTCGTTCGTCAAATCCATCGTCAGCCGGTCCCCCCGCAGATTGGCTGAAGACGATTACTCTCTATCGCCAATTAGACAGGCACCCAGGATCGAGGATTCCGTCGAGGCAATCGATGCGCTCGAAGATGCGCTGGAACAGATCGGTCAGGCTCTTCCGGACGTCGACACCGGATTTGATTCGCCAGTTAGGGGACCCAGTCCGACCGAACCCGTGCGCAACGTTGAAGTGGGCAAGAGAGTTAATAAGCCCGTTGCAGGGACGACCCGTGCACCGTCAACCCGGAACAGGCGTGCGGAACCCAAGAACCAGGCCTCGAATTCCCGGGCACCGTCTACGCAACGTCGAACAGCCACCTCGAAGCCCCCGCCCCAGGTCAGCCGAAATCCATCCCGCTTAACCAACCGTCCCCAGGCCGGAAGGTCTCCAGTCAGAACAGCGCCCACAGGAAAGCCGGAAAAAGCATCGGCTGTCGCGTCAACTAGAACAAAACAGGCCAGCAAGCCTACATCTACGTCGACCACGCAGGAGAGCAAGACTCCAATAACTAGGAAGGAAAGACCTCGTCTCGATCCGAGCAACCTTAGTACGTCGAAACCGGGGTTCGTCCCTGCCAAGTCTACCAAGGCCCCCACGCGCTCCACGTTTGAACTCCCGGGGGAGGCGATCTCTCGACGTATGAAAGCGCAGCGGGAGGAGAAAGCCCGTCAGGAGGAAGAGGAAAAGCAACGCCGGCGATCGTTCAAGGCGAAGCCAATGCGGATCAATTCCGTTCCATCTGTCGCAGTGAAGGAGACAGCCAGTAGTCGGAACCGAGCCCGGGCCAGCCTGATCGGAGAAGATTTTGCCAGGGAGGCAGCTGCCCAAAACTCGCCCCCAGTGTCGAAGAGACATTCGGCTATCATCACCCCAACGAGGTCATCGTCGTTCCAGTCGGTGGAGAGCCCAGCCTCAAAGCGAAACTCCCTGCTGGGCATCTCGAAGAGGCCAAGCTTGAATTCGCTTGCAACGCGAACATCCTCTGTGAGCCGGGAACGGGGGGTGAATTCACCCACGATCAGTGTTTCTCATGCGGGATCCGAGGTTGATCGGAACGGAGAGGCAGTGACGCCAACACGACGGGCCAGCACGATCACCCCGGCGGACACGGTCTACCAGAAAGCGCGGGGCAAAGAAATATTCCAGCGCGACCAGCTCCAGAAAGAGCAACGGGACCGGGAACGACGGGAGAAAGAGGAAGCGGCCAAGAGAGCGAGGGCGGAGGCCGCGGAGAGAGGGAGACAGGCGAGTCGCGAGTGGGCAGAGCGACAGCGTCTCCGGAAGGCAGGGAAATAGGATACCTCGAACCTTGGCCAGAAGGCCAGTTGATTATTTTCACTTTCTGTTTTACTTTTATTTGCATTACTATTGTTGGAGTTTCCCCGGGGGTGTTGGAGGAGGATACTCTCTTCACCGTGTCTTTTTTAGCCGTGTTACTTTTACATCTTGTTCTTCTTGTATGTGTTCTTCTAGCGTTTGTTCCAAGTCTTTATCTTCTTGACAGTGTATTAGTGAAAATGGGCGGGGGGTTGGGAGCGTAGGGACGTGAGCAAGGACGGTGGAGGTTAGGAGGTTAGCTATGGTTGTCTGTATGATAGGAAATTCCAAAGATATCAGTTTCAAGGATGAAAGATGGCATGCCCCCTTCGCTTCCCTCGTCAGGTTACCTGGTATGATTCTTCAGACAAGCCACCTGAGACCCTATCCACACCCATCTACATCATCACCCGGGGTATACGCACCCTTCGTCCTTCATCGCCCCCTTATCTTCAACTCATCTTCAGCTTTGACCAGGACACCCCCATCCATCATAGATCTACCCGGGTCCATCAGAGACATCATAGGACAATCCCCATCAAGTTCATTTCGCTGAAGAACTGAAGAACTGAAGCATACAGCTGACCTGACCTGACCCTTTCCCCCCAATCTCCGAGACAAGTAGCCATACAGAGGGTTGGAATCAACATTCACCCTCTCTCCTCTACAAGGTATGGTAAAGAGTTGGTGTGTAGTCTACCGGTTCGGTTCCCTTTGGGTCTAGTCCCATTATGAGGAAGGACTTCCACATGTTAATTTTGTACTGTGAACCTGTTCATCTAAGGGAAGTGGCCAATTTGATGCCTCATCTCCCTTCCTTTCCTTCCCCCTTTTCTCTCTTTCCCTACGACTACCACCGACTACGACCTACTTCGACCACTATGATGTACAGTCAGCTGTCCTTTCTTCTTCTCAAGTTCTTTCTGTATCCCACCACCCAGCCAACCATTTATCAGAATTAATAAAGAAGGGTTCTTATATATAGCTGGGATGATGTCACTGGTGTGAGTGGAGTACATCTCTCTCTCTCTCTCTCACAAGTGTATGTACTGTCTATCTTCCAGATCCAAGAAAAGACAATGATCGACTATACATGTCTCTACACAGATACAGCATATGCCAGAGAAGGACGAGAAAAAATTCCATGCACACACTTTACTCTCCCCATGGTGGGAACATGTCTGATAGCGGGGTTGTGCACTACTTTTTTTTTAGAGTTGCGGGTCCAGGTCAGCTGGATGGTATCGCTTCGGATAGGAGGATGAAGAAAAGAAGCCAGAAGAAGATGATGAAGATGATGAAGAGATAGATAGATTCCGTGGGGGTTGGGAGAGATATGACGATGGGGGGGGAGTTAGGGTTACGAGTGAAGACGACGACACTAAGGTCACTTGCTTCCCTGAGATGACGAAGTGAGGGAGTGCGACACCCCACCCACTCTCATTTATATCTATTACCCATGACAAGAGGGAATATCAACAGGAAAGTAAAAGGGAGGAAAGGTGTCTCCTGTCTTTGGTTTCCTCCTCGTTTTATGCCAGGGCTGTGGCTGTGGCTGAGGCCGAGGCCGAGGCCGAACAAGGTCGAGGCCGCAAGCCTGTGGAATCGTAATCGAACCCTTCCAATCCTTCTGAAAACGGCAGAGAGATGGCGCGGCGAGGCCATTGTCATGCTGTGCATGAGGGAAGAAAAAGGAAAGATAGAAAGAAAGAACGAAGAACGAAGAGGCGGGCATGGGGATGGGAAGATCGAAAGACGCGGGGTAGAAGAAAGAAACCCACTCTCACAAACTCAAAGAAAAGGACCCTGAAGCCCTGAAGCATGAATTATACAAGCGCATAAAATATACTCTGGCACGGCAGATGCACATAATATGAGAGCTTCCTTCGTTCATACGTGTTGCATAACGCGGCATAATCCTCTTTCATTGCGTATGTACATATACAACTACTTGCAGGAAACGAAACGTCCAAGAAAACGAAAGAAAAAAAAAAAGTCTCTCAAAGAACAAGGATACGATTTTTCGACTGAGCCGCTGGAGCCCGCATGCCAAGAAGATGCCTGAACCGTATCAAATGCCAATGTATCGTATGTTACTGGGTCGTCCAGGGTGCAGGGACAAGGATGTGGACAAGGACAAGGGCAAGGACCAGGATGTTGGTGGAGCGATCCTCCAAGAGACAGCGGGTAGACTTTACCACGTACGGCGTAGCTCGAAATATCAACATGGGAAGAAGAAGAGCAAGGAGATTGAAGAGAATGTTGAGATTGAACATTCTGATGAGTTGATGGCGTGTCGTGCTTTTCTTCTTCAGCGTTGCCGCTCGAGCGTGGGTTCTCCATCTTCAGGAATGTTAGAGAGGAAAAGGGGACGGTCTTCTGCTCCATCCTATCACCGTCCAGGAACTTCAACCATGGGACATTCATCAAAGATGTGCAAAGACGCCGCGAAGAAAGATCCATTCAACACGCAATCCTGATCGTTGACTTTTTGCCTTGGTGCAACAAGGGGAGCGAAAAAAAGGCGTCTCGCTTGCGGCCCGGTTTCAAGTCTCTTGAACGATGGGCGACGTTGTGGTTGTTGTACAATCATGTACGGGTACACAAAAAGTAAGGACTCTGCTCTGTAGAGGTAACGGGCGCTGTTTGAGATATGATGTTATCAAAGGTATGCACCTCTCTGAATTCTCTCGACGTAAACGTAAGAGGCAAGAGACCTGGCAATTGCCAATTCGACAGGCCATATTCAGTTCCTCGTTATCCGTTTGCAGCGTAGACGAGCCAAAGGCGTCAAAAGGCAGAGCTCGATTCCATTGAGCGACGTCGTACAACATCCAGCCATCGATGCCTCATCCGAAACTCCTTTGAGAAGCTCTCGTAAATGCCTCTCTCTGCCTTTTCTTCGCACCGACCCATTCCCATGCTTCTTGCATGACAGAAGCACGGAGGACATGGTACATCTATCATCTCCTATGTCTCGGTCTTTCCAATCAGACAGCCTCCCTTTCGAAGCTTTGTCCAGGCACTGAGCAAGCTCTCTCTGTCTTCCTCTCTCTCCTCCGATCGAGTGCAGTAACACCAAACCTACCGGGCTCCGATCAATGCAATAGTAGGGGATAAAGGCAAGCAATAATTATCTACGGTCGCAGAGACTTTGAACTCTCCAGCCCTCCCTGATCATCGATCAAACCGGAGGTTTTTCTTTTCTGGCTTCCCCGCACTCTTGGTCTTTGTCCCTCCGCTTTTAGTGCCCCGTAAACAGTTTAAGCCCACGCCTCTGCCGCTGCTCATCAAATACTTTCTTTTCCTCGCACGGCGTTTGTCGGAGAGCGAGGGATTTGCAAGAGGAGGGAAAAAGGGAAAAAGGGATCAAAGCGCCGACTTCAACAGCCACCGTCGCTTTCTTTGATCTCGTCAACCAGCCACAAAGTTCTCACTCTGTCCAACCATCTCCACAACTCCTGCACAGCATGGTCCCTCCAATGTCCATCAACCGAAGCAGCATAACGGTGCAAAGTAAATCGGAAATGAAAAAAAGGAAAAAGGAAAGAGAGAAAAGAGAGAAAAGAGTCTGAGAGCACGATCCTCACCACCATGGCCCTTCACCATTGGTGTTTTTCGCTTGGTTCATCGACTTTGACCCTTACCCTTTTGGAAGAGAATGCACCTTCCTCACTCTGTTCAGGACTTCCCCATGCAACCTTGAACCCATCATGCAGACTGCAGGCGACTACTTTTAGCAATTCATTTTGTTCTCTGGCCGCTAGTGACCGTCGAGGTTTAGTCGCATTCCTTTCCCGAGTGAGACTTGAACCCTCGTTTCTTTCCGCTTTGGGCTTTGCGTAGAGGATGGGCATCGTTTTCGTGGTGCAGTTTGCAGCGCTGGATGCGTGTATCTTCTCCACTCGTTCGCCGTTACTCTCTTCCATTCCGGTTATTTATCATCGAATGAGATGGATCAGGGCGTCAAGTCCACCAGCGAGTGAGAAACTGGACTGGACTGATTGGAATCAACGTTGGAACAGTTCATCAAGGTGGATGTTTGGAAATTAAAGGTTGAAGGTTCAATTTTACCTTGAGCTGTTTGAACACCAACAGAGGCCATCGAGAGTCTTTGAGTCTTTCATGGATCTGGGATTGATGGATTTCCTTGGGTGGAACAACTGGACAAGGGTTGACTCTGTTCCCCTTGTCCCTTGTAATGGATAAAAATACCATGCTAGACCTGTTCTGGTTTAGACCACCGTCTTTCTGTGACAACCCAAGTCACTGAACCGTCTGCACAATGACATGATGTGCATGACTTCTCCACTTTTCTCTCCCCCAAGCACTGCCAGCACTGGCCAATCCAGAGTGAGGTGCAGCAGTCTTTGATACAAGTTGCTGCATCATTCTGTAACAAGGAAAGCTCATGTCTTTTGCACTGTTTGCATCTGTTGCATCCCTCCCATATTTGCCACTTTTGTTTCTGAATCCTAAGTTCTCAACTGATGATCCCTGGTGATTTCTTGCTCTTTTTTCCCTGACTATGCCTGATCAAGTTATGATCAAGTTATGCTGTCTCGTCTCCTCTCCCATGACAGGGCCCGTCATTTCTTTCACCCATGGACCATGGTTCATTGTTCAATTGCCCTTCACCAGCAGAACAAGGCCATCTGGCATCCATCATCATCATCTTCATCATCACCCTCGTCACCATCCTATCCCTGAACATGGTGCCTGGCTCAACACCCTCTTTTTTGAGTTTGTTCCCTGAGAGTCAAAAAAATCACTCCCCCCCCTTCCCTTCTGTCAGCTTTCAACCCCTGTTCAAACAACACCTGAAAGAAGAAGTTTTGAAAATTTTTTAGTTACTTGTGTGTGAAAAGTGCAGGGACCTTCTCTCCAAACCAGCCAGTCAGAGTCACTGAAGGCAACGCAAACTCGCTACCCACAGACCCACACCAACCTGGCACCAACCAAAACAACCTTTTCTTTCCCCTCTTTCTGCTCTCTTTTGACTTTCCCCCTAGTCCTGTTTGAGACATGGTATCAGTCACGCATTCAGACCTTCTTCTGTACATGCAAAAAAGCAAAAAGAAGAACAAAAAAAAAGAAAACAATACCTGAGAGAAAGTCGATCATCTGGCACTAAATTTTTGTAGCCTGACTGACGCCTTTTCTTTTTTGCACTTTCTCTGCGCTTTTTTGCTTTCTTTGCTTTTTCTTTCTCCCCCTCCATGTTTTTTTCGTTTTTCTTACTTTTTTCTTCTTAGCTTCGTTTTTTTCTTCTTTCTTTCTCTGTGTGGATCGAACTTCTGACTCTTTCTCGCTCTCTCTCTTTCTCTCTCTCTGTCTCTCTCTCTCTCTCTTGATATATATGGCTGCCTTTCTCTCTTCGTTCTTGATCTGAGATTTCTTGATATCAGAATCTCGAAACGTTCACGATCCATATTTAATTTACCTCTCGACCTCCTCCCTCCCTTCCTCTCCACCTTCATTCTAGACCATCAGTTCTTCACTTAATACTTCCTTCTAACCTCTCTTTCCTCGCCCTCTTCCTCCCGCATCATCTGCTCCCCATCGCCCAATTCGGTCCCATCCCGGTTGCAGATTCGACTTTCGCTATCTGAGCAATTCTCTCTTTCTCTCCCTCTTTTGGATACACTTGCTATCGAATAAGCCACCACCTGATACTCCTCGAAAAGAAAAAAGTGGGATTCGAGTCATACCGTATACCTGCTCCGCATATAAAGTCGAGACCAACCCACCTCGACTTTTCCGAAACTTCAATCTCAAGAAAGATATTCACCAACTCTCTACCTTCCACAATGGCAACTGAATGGTCCCTCGATTTCTGTCTCGTCTGTGACCGACAGACGCTGGGCGGTGCCTACTGCTCCCAACCGTGCCGGCTCGCAGAGCTGGACCGTTCCTCCGCCGGTTCAGAACCATCCTCTCCCACCACCTCTTCCGCGGCCTGGGGGAACGACGCCAGCTCTTCAGCGGCAGGCCTCCACCTCACACCCGCCTTCGACTTTGCTGCCTACAAATCCCACCACCCGTACGGGACAACAATTCTCACACCCTCCTCTTCCGAAACATCCCTCTCCTCGCTGCAGAGCATATCCTCCACCTCCCGCTCTTCTTCGGTATCGGACCAAGCACGGAACGAATTGAGGGACTACGCAAGCTCGTTCGACCATGTCCGCGATTGGAAGAGGCGATTGACCACCTCGTGAACGACAACCTACTCTTTCCCTCTCCTCTCTTTAAAATATGACCCCACAACAACTCGGACTGAACGACCAACGAAGTTCCTCCATCTTCAATCACCCAGAAAGCTTCTCGACTCTCTCCCATTCTTACCTTGTATAAACGAACGCATGAAACAACAACGCCAAACATTAAAACGAAAATCATTTTTCCTTCCCGGTATCGTCTACCAACATTTATCTATCTATTTACATTATTTGCATCGGGCAACGGACATCGGACAAACAGCATGGTGGTGAACAGGTTCAATTTTTCTTTCTTTTCTTTTGTCTCTTCTCCTATTGTTACATCTTCGGCCGAGCGTGTGTTTCCCTCTCCCCAAAAATCAGGTTGTCTTTTTTTAGCATCATGTTTTCGCTTCTCGAGATATCCCCATATTTTTTCCTTATTGTTGATAACAATACTGTACATGAAAAAACAACGGTGTTCTGATCCTTTTTTTCGCATCCTTTTTCTGTCGACCTTTTTCCTTTGTCAGATTATGGTTAACGCTCTGTGTGGTGGCATCCTGCTTTTTATCTTTACTTTCTCTCTTCTGCCTTCTCCTATTGTCATGGTGACCTGACTTGAGATTGGAACAATGGATACCAGTATGGAATGACTTGACTTTCTCCTTCTCTTCGTGATCTATATTTTTTTTGATATCAGGTTGTGTACCTGTTGTACCTGTTTTCTCAGGCTGCTACATTGCATCATAGATCGATATCCGCAACTAAAACATGGGATGGAAAGCTTGTATGAAACCAGAAAAGAACGATGTGATCTATCATCCCACCTCCTATCCTTTTCGCGTGTCCACCTCGTTGCCGTTAACCGTGGCGATGGTTGCTGGAGAGGACGACTGGCTGGGTCAGGAAGCCGTCCCTTCTTTCAGCCAAATCGAATCAATCACATCATCTGCAGAAGATAAACTTTGATGGTTTTTCGGCCAAAGGCCTCAGCCTTGGGAAGAATCACATCAGATCACATCCCAGGTGGCAGAGTCGAGTGGTGTGAGAAAATAGTGCAATCTAAGAAAAGAGGAAGAGGAAGCTATGATGCAATGGCAACTGCAATTTGCCTCAGGTAAAGAGAGCAGTAAGCACTTCGAAACATTGATGGTTTTGTTCGACATCTTCTTTTCTGTCTCTTCCTACCATGGACAACCTCTCGATCAACATCATGCACGTCTGATGATCAGCCAGATGATCAAGAGATCTGTCGACAGACGCCATCTTACTCTCTTTTTTTTTTTTTCTTCTCACTTCCGCTTCCTTCCTGATGAAAATTCTTATTCTTCTCTTCAATCATTATTCTTACAGTACACCCTTTCCTTTCTTCTCTCTTACTTCCTCTTACTTCCTCTTCTCTTTTCTTCTTTCATTTTCCATCCCATCTAGTGGATCCATCAAAGCCAAGGAAGGCGCGTAAAATCTCCAGCCAATCACATCACCCACAGCGACAGAGTGGTCACGACCAAACAAAATTACCGTAACCACCAAAAATACTCCACCCGTCCCGACCCGAAAAGATATCGTATCTGGTACTGAACTTTAAACCAGAAAGAGGGAAAGCGTATTTTTTCTTTGACTTTTTACTTGCTTTTTTTCCCCAGATTCGACCTTCTTGGCATGTACCGTACCCGTACCGTACCCGTACCGTATGGTCATGGTCGTCCCGCCAATTTATTTTTCCCACGCTGAACTTGAAGTGAAATAAAAAACGTGGATGACGAAGAAAGAAGATGGAATGTGTGTGATGAGAATCAATAGATCTTTCTTTCTCTTCATAGATTCTTTCTCTTCTTTCCCCATCGTCATCAACACGCTGCATCCGAGATATCCTCCTTCTGAATCGGCCATTCCGACTCCACCGTCTCAGTCAGATCATTCTCAACTAACAGAAAACCCAAAAGTATTCCAAATTCCAAAATATCATGAGAAAAACCCACTTCACCCACTTCACCCACTTCACCCCGCAGACTCCAGAGTCAAGCATGTCCTGTCCCGTGGGATCAGCCGAGAGACGCTCAAGCGCTTCAGGAGGAGGGGAAGAGATAGACAGGGAGATCCCATTTCATTTTAATAAAATGACTCGGATCTGAGAACAGATATGCTGATGATGCCGATGATGATGAAGGGGGGTTGACATTCTGGTCTACTTTTTAGGCTCTGATTTGAGAGTTTGATTGCTGTCTTCCCCTCCCCATCGACTATGGAGTTTGCCCCCGCGAGGTTCAGGTTCAGGGGAGATATGGATCCAGGGTTATCCTGTCCTTCATCAATTTGTGGGATTCCCTCAAACAGTTGACATTATTCCAACTTGCCAACTTAGACGTCATTGAAATCTGGAGAATGAGTTCCAAACCAAAATGCCCCGCCGAGGTTCAATTGTCGAGGGAGTAATGTGGATGGGCCAATGGAAATATACACATGGGCCTATTCACTGGAATGCAAGATCTCAGGCACTTCAGCAAGCACAAGCACAGATGGCAGAGGCACCTGTGATTCTGTGCATAGCAAAGTTTTCATCGGTCCTCAACGTTCTGTTCATCATCGCTCTGATCCTGTCAGCAAAAGACTCTTTTTTCTTGCAAATTTTCAATGATAAACTTCCCGCTTGTGAACGGGTTGCTGCATGTGCTCTTCGTGTTTGCTTTGACTGGCCTTGTCAAGTTGCCACCGTCTGTGTCTGCTGCCCCCCTGCGCCTCATCGAGCGAAAAAACTTTGCACTTTTCACTTTTCGCCTTTTTCGGAGGAAAGTTCGTCCCTGCGCTTTGAGGCTCGCGCACGTTAGACAGGAGGCGCTTTTAGCTTCTATGTTGAACAGTCAGACCTGAGGTGGACTGAATACTAGCCGAAATGTGTGGCTCTCAGATCTCCTTTTCTCCCTCTTTCGCTCTACTTATCGACAAACCTCGCCTTTCGGATGATAAGCATCGGCGAACTGATTTATATGTGGTGGTTCGTCGCCTGAATCAGCAGCTTATTCATGCGTCGGGCGGCCGAAACCCCCTTCTCTGCAGTGATTGGCATCTCCATCCTTCTTCATCAAAGAAAAAAAAATCCCAGGAAGAGGAAGAAGTCCCGAGTACTTCCCTTCCCCCTTGAGATACTACCCCAATCTACCACACTGCTTCGTCTACACTGTACATCCCTCCAGCCATTTCAATCCTTCGTAGAGACATGCAGAGACATGCGCATATTCAAATCTCCCGTTCGCATGGTCCACCATGCTCAAAGAATTTTTTTCACTATGTTCACATTCCCCCGTCCTTCCCAAGAATCAAGCCACCACCCCAGTGAGTCGGTGCCGGGACCAGGACCAGGCGCCAACTCCTTGGACTAGGTTGTTACCGAAAGACTCTGTTCGAGACTCTTTTTCTTTTCGTTCCAACAACTCTGGGACTCGTGTGAATCCGTCGGCATGGGCATGGGCATAACGGAGGCGTGGGCATGGACCTTTGACGCCCATGTCAGGGTCTCGGTCTCGGAGCGCGCGCGAGTCAGCGACGAGCTGAAAATCGGTATCAAATCACATTCTCAAATCCGTCACCTCTTCTCTTCTCTTTCCTTTGTTGCAACCACACATCGCCGTTCGGCTGTGGCTGTGGCTGGCTTTTTCTTTCTTTCTTCCCTCTGTGCTGGCCCTTGGGACCGGCACGGTCTATCAGATTTTTCATCACATGGCTTCCACACATGGTGAGAATGTGTGGCCGTTATTGCAGTCCCATTAAGGGGGAATGCGATTCACTCAGCTGGGTCCGGACCGCAGAGGAGGAATTCTTTCCGCATTCCTCTCTCTTGGGTTCGGATTTTGATTTCCTTGACTCCGACACTCTGGATATGGGCTCCATTGGCAGCGCTGTTCGGCCTTAATGAATCGCCGAATTGTCTTTGTTTGTAAGGAATTAATGGGGAGAGCTGTTATCCCCGCTAGGCTCGGAGAGGTAAAAGAGGGTTTGACGTTTTTATTGGTTCGTATGATACTCTCAGAATACCTTTGTCACTGGAGCGGAATTCTATCGTTTTTGCTTCTAAGGTCACCCGCCTGAATGCTCTCCTTCGCGTAAACCTCCCGTGATCGAAATCAAAGGTGCCATAGGTGGCGTGGAGGTTCTAGAGAGGTCGAATAACAGATCGGTTTGGATCCTTTTGATTGAGAGGGTTCTCCAAAGCCGTAGGGAGTTGTGCATTGACAAATCTGCTCAGATGGCCGTGTCAATGACATCTCCTGGTTGACCTCCTGATCTACAGGACTGATCGATACCCCATTATTGTGATATCTTTGGTTTGGCCAATGTTTGAAGAGTCCTTCCGACCTGGAAGTGTCAGATTATGTTTTACGCGCTGCGTCAAAAACCCCAGAAGCAACAAGGCGATAGCGAAGTCGATGTGGTAGCCATCGAGGCCCAAGATCATTGCGCTTACACCCATTGAAAAACTTCTCCTGAAAACTTGTTCTTTAGAATGCAGGGCCGAACGTGGACGTTATCCATATTACTCCAGAGAGCACTTATTACGTGGCTCTACTTCCGTAGGGTCTCGTTTACCCTCTCCTATATGGGTGAGGCGATATGCCTGGCCTATTCCACTTCTACGTAACCAGGACCCTACTCAACTTCTTACCCTTCGGAATACAATTCCACGATAGAGATGCGGCGCCTTCCTCATATTCCTGCAGCTTCTGTTCCCTGCGGTTCCGGGGAGGCATGGGCGATCAATCCGGGAACAGAAACAGAATTCTTCATCTGCGAGGGAAGCTGGGAATTAAATCGGGGGGTTTATACTTGCGTGCTGCTTAGAACACATACCAGTTGATACCGATATGTATATAGCCCGGCAGAAGGACATGCAAAGAGCTCCATCCACATCTCTGTCCCTGTTGTCGACTCGTCGAGTAGGACAGACCCACTGAAGAGTTGACGTCTAGGCCGATATTCAACTCCCTTCGCCTTCGGTTCCATTAGAATGCCCAAAGTAGGGCCACGTAAGGAGGTAGGTCAGGTAGCCCGGCTCCAGACTTTGGGAGAGGCTCATATTCTAGAGGATACAGCTGTGGATCTCTATGCCGGGCAAAACTGAGATGAAGCAATCCACCGTCCACGTTGCGGCGTAGGGGACTGTGGATTCACTTCTCGTCAAGATGTTCCACCCTCTCTGGAACGAGAGAACTGATAATTTCTAAAGATCCGGACATTTTGCAAAAATCCAACCAACCCTGCATTGTACCTTAGCATCTAGAACATATTATTTCAGGGATCAAGAGAAGTAGAAAGAAGAAGTAATATCAATACCGCCGGCAGCTTGAAACCAGACTGAAACTTGCTCATCCCGAATTTTTTAAAAAGACCTCTCACCCACTGACTAAACCCACCTTTCTTTCTGCCATCCACCTATCCCTGGGATATAACTCATCTTCTCTGTATCATCCATATCCGGATATTCCTTATTGAAGATGGTTGGCAATGGGCTCATACCACGTATCTCCTCTTGGTAGGTTCGCTGGATTTATTTTCGCGCTCCAGGCGGTTTCGAAGTACCGAGATACCTACGTCTCAGTACAAAACTTATCCTGGGATCCTCTTCATTTCCAGAAGCAGTGCTCCCCGCAGAGATTTCCCTTTCGGTTCGGTGGCCGAAGAGAATATTTCCAGAGATAGACTTTTTGATTTGGGATGTTGGGTGTAGATTTCTTTTCGACGAGTAGGAACCACAGCTCATGGATATTCCAACGCAGCCAGACGGGTTGATTGCCGGGCCTCTACCCCCAGAGAGGGGGTTAATAGAATACTCACATATTGGTTGGGAGTTTGGGCAGCAGAGTGGTGTCTCTTGTGTTCTTTACGACAGTGGAGTTGATTAGGTAGCTATCTGCACCTTCATCACAATTTAATATATTGTTAAGGAGCTTCGGTCTTCGGAATTCACCATCCAGAATGTAGGCTGACGCTCGCTCCATGTTAATCACTTCTCGGGGAGAACATAGTCGCAATGATTTAGACGACGTTAGGCAGCTCGTCGTTGCATACTCGGATGTCTTCCCGAGCGGTTTGCTACCAAGATGGGTTATCACATTATTTGTTTTGATCCCTAAACGCTTTAACGCGGGACTAGTCTGAGGCCTCAATAATGTGTCTGCATCTACAAGTGAAAGACTACAAGCTTCTTTCTATGCAACGCCAAACCCTATAACATGACTCCGGCAAGCGAGTACCGTTTTCCATCCCGCATATGGCTTGTCGGGTACTCATACTTCAATCCAAGATCAAGCTGACTGCTCCATTTCCTCTATCCTCGCACGAATCCAAGCCCCAAGCGCAGAGAAGAGATGTACCTCATCATGCTTATCACAGAAGGACAGAAGCGATAGATAATGCTGCTCCGCTGTCGTGCCCGTCGCGTGTAATACCTTTACTAGGTCGATGGGGCAAAGATAGGGAGGTTGCCTCGCATCCTCGGCGAGGGATGCACTGCCTTGCATCGTGCAAGCGTAGTATGGGCAGTGGCCGATGCCAAAACAGTGTCCTAACTCATGGCTTGCCGTGCGACAGACACGACCCAGCCATAGACCAGAAAGTGTTGCCATCGAAAGGGACGAAGTGGACGTTGTTACGAACGAGGGTAACGCTTCATGTGCGGAGACGGCAGCCCTGAGCGGGTGAATGACAGCATGATCTGCCGACGAGGTCGAGTCCGCATCTCGTGCTCTCTTCTTGCCACCCCGCTGTGTCACTGCCTTGGAAACGTCCACACAACATGCCTTCATGTACACTTCACAGTGTGATGCCGGCCAAGCGTGCTGTCGCTCAACATCCTGTTCTCGATCCAAGGCGGGGTGATACCGTGCTGTAGACACGACTGCCACACGGCTGCCCCCGTACGCACGACCACAAACGAATATATCGTCATCGTCCTCGTAGAGATCATAATCCACAAGCATCACGAGCGCGTACGCGTCGTCTGGAAGCATACTAATCGCCGCATCAAGTAGATCATCCAGGTTTAACTGCCGGGGGAAAACCTTATCAGCAGCTACGCGGGTGCGGATACGTACACATTCTGTCCCGGTGTTTAGGCCTATATGTCGTGGTGCTGTGGTTGCAGCTGCAGGTCTTGACTTCGTCCTGGACGACGGGGTGGCACTGTCCCAACTAGTGAAACACAACTTCGATGGCAACACCTTGACCGGTAAGCCGTGGTAAAACGCCTTCAGGTAACCTACGATATTATCGAGGTGTGGAGGTTCAACGGTCGATTCCGGCACCTTGACACCACCAGCGCCTCGTTTCCTCGTCTGAAGACTGCTCCACGAGCGTATAAATTTGACATCGTCATCAATGTCAGGAGCTGCGGCAACATATACCGTCTTCCTTGCAGGTGTCACTTCATTGCGGTGCTCCCCATCTAGCCATTCCTGGAAGCTCTGGGGCGTCTCGTCCGGCTCCAATGCGAGGTCGTCACCCGGTAGAATCAAAGGCCCAGGGAATGACCTTGACGATACGCCCTGACTCCCATAACTCTTCTTAGACCTGGCCGTGGCTCTACCAGCCTTTCTAGAAGCCGCTGCAGCCCGTTGCCTTGCAGTGGGTCTTGCATAACCTGCTTCAGAAGCATGTGTAGACGGATCCAGGCCAAGAGAAAGATGGTCACAACAGGAGGAAAGAGAGGGTTTATTATCGCGAGGCATAGCAAAGGAACGCTTAGAGGGTACTCCGTGAATGAAACAACAACAAAACGTATACCTCTTTTCGTAGGAAGAGAATATCTAGGTAGTAAAAGGATTTTCGGAACGAACAGAAGTCGAGATTGCTCTCGTCTCACAACAGCTACAAACGAAGAACATTTAGATAAACGCGAGTGTGATCTTCAATATGCTGCGGTACGCCTGCAGCAAGAAAGAGTGAAGGGAAATCAATATTTTGACAACAGCCGAAAGGAAGACATGCGCTGTTGCCTGAGATTGTCCCTAGCTTAGTTGGTCGCATTATCCGAGCGCGTTGTCGCGTTTCCCTTCAACACGATGCTTAGTCATGGAATATTCATAGCATCTCTCCTCGAAGGAAAGGGGTGAACTCGAGAAACGCTTTTAAGGGCCGACGACAGCATTAGCAACTGATATTTATCTACCTTCGCTAGCTATATATAGAGAGTGTCTCTTTGATGAGCAATAAATTCTCCTTTGCGTTCTCGCCTGAGAAGGTCTCGTGGGGTCAGATTCAGGGTAGACTCTCTCAAGGGGATAGAAACGAAGTCGAAAGATATAAAATATACTGCAGAATTACAATTAGTTTAAGCTAACATAATAATCGCTCCTCATTGATCATCGGTCGCATAAAATCTCTCTTAGCCCTCCGAACTCTTCTCATCGAACGCCCTCATAGCGTCCCTGAGCGCGATCTCGTTCTTCGGGACGAACTTGACTCTGAATCTGTTCGGCGCCGAAACAAGGCTTGTTGGGTCAGCATTTCCAGTGATAGGGTCGCAGTCGATATCATCGTGTTTCTCAATGCGGAAGTTATTGAGCAACCGCATGAAGATAAGATACATTTCGCGGTTTGCTAGAAGGGAACCTGCGCACATCCGATAGCCCAGCCCGTACGTAAACAATGGCGCGTTGGGCTGCTGTAGCCAGCGTTCAACTCGAAATTCTTCGGGGTCCGTCCAGACCTCCCCATCTAAAAGATATGAATTTCTTTATCAGTTTCCTATCGGATCCCTATATTGCCCCCTTTACCCTTTTCTGACTGGATAATGCAAAGGAAAAGGGGTGACCCGATGTAAGAACAAAAGACTTACCCATATTGCAGGCCCAAGCGTTAAGGAAGAAGACAGTTCCTTTCGGGATCGTAACCCCTTCATAGGAAATATCCCTGATAGAGGTACGAGGGAGCGCCAAGCGTAAGACAGTAAAATATCTGAGAGCCTTAGAAAAACGACGTGCCATGAAAACATGTGGATGCAGTGATACATACCGAAGGCATTCCCGAACAAGAGCTGAGATATATGCACAACCTTGGTCATCGGAGGCACTGCATAGTGGCTGTAGCCCGGGGCCTGTTTGATAATGCTCGATCGCCTCCGCTGCTTTGTCTTGAAGTTCCGGCCTTTGCGACAGAAAGCCAATAGTCCAGGACATGAGGGTAGTCAAGGTATCTAGCCCTCCCGAGAGCATAGTCAAGCTGATTGACGTGAGCTCTTCCTTGTTCAGCTTTGTCTCTTTGTCAAGAATAATGTTCGCTTGGATACACGGCTGATGCGTCCCATCCTTGATGCGCTCATCGAGGCCTCGGTTTAGTATATCGAGATACTTATCTCGCCGATCACGCGTTTCCCTGGCTTTCGCAGAACCGACATTGATTGGATTGAGACGCAGGAGTGGAATATAATCCTGCAGGTTCCCTGTGGTACTTCGAAACTTGCTGACGTGCTCCTCAACGTAGATAATCTCATCGAATAGCTCTTCCTTCTGCGAGGCCATACGAACACCCCAATTTAGGGTTAAAGCGAGGCTGAGACTGAGGCGTTGGATCATAGGCATCGGATCGACAGGTTTCCTACCCACCTCCCCATAGTTAAGAATGTCCGCGACGAACTCTTTAGTCTCTAGGTCGAGAATAGACTCATAGGACCTCACTGACGGCCTATTGAGAGCCGATGCAGCTCCCTTCCTTCGCCTCTTTAGAGAATCGCTGTATGGGGACGTCCCTATGGTTGTACCAGCAGTATCAGAAAGGACCTGTTTGAGTAAATAAAGCTGTCAGATACTGCCCCTCTAGGGAAGAGGGGTTCTGCGGCACAGAGGAGGGGGAGCGTGCCTTGTGAAACGTATAGAATTCCGGCCGGGAACTGAGAGCTTGCGCATTCTGGATGAAGATTGCTCTCGCCGAAGCCGCGGAATTCACCACGATAACAGGGATATTACCCAGCATAATCTGGTAGATCGGTCCATATTCCTTCGACCACTTGCGGTACTGCTCGGCAGCATTGACCCGAATCTGTGCCAGGTTCCCGATAAGTGGGAGACCGGGAGGACCAATTATCCGGGGGATGCGAGCTACATAACGATAGTACTCGTTGATGATTAGGTAGAGAATGAAGGAATAGATAAATATCTTAAGTAGAGCGGAAGGTGATAGTAGAACATCGCCGATGTTATAGAAAAGCGGGCTCAGAGTCATGACGATTCTTTATCTTGATCCTTAGCAGAGCCTGTTAGTCTGTGAAGGATTGAAGGATGAAAGTAAAAGTGAGGAGAGAGAGAGGGACGGAGAGATGGGATGGAAGCAAGCCACAAGCCACAAGCGTTGTTTATCGGGGAAGCTTCATATAGCGAATAGGGAAAGTGAGGAAAGGCTCACCATCAGTAAGGGGTGACAGTAAGCCTCAACCTCAACCCGTCAACCTCGAAAACATCACAGTGAAGCAGGATAGGCAAATTATGTGGATAAATTTTTGTGATATTAGGACTTGGGGAATGGCAAGAATACCGACAGGTCCTCACAGTCTCCGAAAGGTAGGGTTTCTGTCCAGGTTATGCGTGCACTCCCTCACTCGGGTTCATTTGGGCCTCATTCGAATCAGGTTTGCGGTCCTCTAGCTCCCAAACATATGTGAAAAGGGTATGAAAGGGAGAAGTATATGCCTTGGGCAAGGCATTCAAGGGTATCGACTGAGAAGAGAGCTCATAAGCGCATGAGGATATTTTTCTCGAACACTAAGCTGCTACAACGAAAACAAGATGTTAATATAACACTAGCTGCACCTTTGTATGAAGATCATAGAAGAAGAGAACCACTCCCACTACTTGTACGCTCTTCCGAAGCCTTGTGATCTGGACGGCGAGGTGAGCGTCTTTTTATCCGGACTAAAAAAGCCTGTTGTTAGTCATTCGTACCAAGGACAACAGAACCTCCTCACTTCTGTTGAGAGGAATATGTCTGGCGAGATACAGATTCTAGGACTCCACGACTCCTAGATATAATTGCACTCCGATGTCCTCTAAGCCACAGCAGCATATCCCAGGGGGTTTCGTCCTCCCTTTCCTCAGAAAGGTCTGCCATACTAGTTGCCGTCATGTCCCTGAACCCAACCCTCCTACCAGTGAATTTTCTCCCCTTCCTTTCTCTTTTCTTTGGTTTATTCACTGTTTCTAGGAACTTCCTAGAAATATCTTTTTCTTGCCTGGGTATTTTCTTTGTTACAACTATTTCTCTGGCTTAGGTTTTATGTTGATTGAGAGGACTTTTTTGGCAACTAGGAAAACTCCTATCCAGGAGTTACTTCTTAGAAGTGACGCTACCCAAGGCGTGGATATTCTGTTCGAGTTTTCTTGTGGCCCGAGTTTTTACTACTCGAGGAAGAGTTGTACTTCCCCAAGAGGACGAGAGATGACTGGAAGAAGTGAGAAATTATATGGGTAGTATGCCTAACTCCCCGGCGAATACAAAGGCACAAGGTGCTTGGTATGGTATTTCCGTATCTGCCGTATACATCATGATCATTCTCCAGAAGTCCCAAGCAAAATACGAGATCATATTAGGAAACGGGGTATCGCTCTTTTCCATGGATAGTAGGTTCTCGAATGACAAGGCAGGGTTGGAGACATGGAGGGATACCGGGTATGAGAAAGAACAGGGGGAGGTTTAGAGGATGGGTAGATAACATTTTAACATCTTTTTTTCATTTCTTGCAGGACCGCGCACCCACCACACCAATTATCAAAAATTCAGAACGCGGGACTCCTCGTCTGATGCCCCCTACCAATGAAGTCAAACACAAGGAAAAGTGGAAAAACTGACAAGGAAAGCACGTAAACATTGAGGGAAGAGAGGTCTTGGGGAGTAGAAAGGACAGGGACAAAAAAACAAAATAGAGAGACATCACAATAAACATAAATACTCAAGAAAAAGAGAAGAGAAGAAAGTAAGCTCAAATCTCGCATTTACCAACCGTTGTAGTTACTTCGTATCAACCACCCTGACCCGTCCCGTTGGTATCCATTGGTTCTGGGTAGCTTGGAGGTGGATGCCTGCGTCTTCGAATCGGAGCCTTCTTCCGCCTCCCAATCGCTGCCGCCGTACTAGTATCCATATCGCCATCCCCGTCACCTCCCTCGTCCGCACTTGGGTGCGAGGAATGGTAGATAGCACTCTCATCCAGCTCTGTGATATCGGCTGGTTTCATGCGTAGCCACTTCATTCTCGGTCCAGACTTGGCTCGCTCGGATACCCGGAAGCCGTAGATCCGAGGTTCATAGATTCTACCTTGGCCAAGGCCGGGTGCGAGGTTGGAAGTCAACATGCCGTTGATAGACGTCGGTTGGTTTGGTATTTGCTCGTTCGACGCTCCAGCCATTGCAACGGAAGAGTTGAGCGATGATGAGCGAGATTTGTCGGTGGTCATCGTATTGTTTGTAGTCGTTGGAGAACCGGGTTCGCCCCTCGCGCCAACATCAAGTTCCGGGAAAGTCATGAAAAATAAACATCCGAATGTGGTACCGAAGAAGGCACCATCAACTGATTGAAATCTGCTGTTTGGAGGGGTGTAGATGTCTTGGCAACTTGGGCAGAAAAGTTTGACGGTCTCCTGACCAGGGGTATCTGTTCGGCCGACGGGGAGTACTCGGCAACCATTGCAGTACACTCGCGCACAAACACCAAAATGTTGCATCTCGTACTTCTCCAACATCTGCTGAATACCAGGTCGTGACGTGATGTATCGCTGGTGAATGAGGCCATACAGAAGTTCGGCTGAGCTTTCGATCACACTCAGGTCACTTGCAACTCGCATATGCCTCCTCTCATTTGCCCTTCGATAACCCATCGGTCTGTCATCCATCCCTAGTATCCCATCATCCTCGTCCTCTTCGTCTTGGTCATCGTCGTCGTCATCATCTTCATCCTCTGGCTCCACATCCAAGATCATCTCAAGCGCCTCCTTGTACATTGGCACTAGGGAGCCAAGTCCCGTTAGGTTGAAATCATCCTCGATGAAATCTTCCGAAACCTCTGCAAAGTACTCGTGGCCTTTTAGCGAGCAGAACGAGGATATCCAGGACTCGCCGGCGCCGTCGGATAAGGACATCGCGAAAGAGCTAAAACCGGAAGTTGACGGCGTGGACGGGGATAGCTGGCTTAAGTCGAGCCTCTCCAGGCCCTCGGCCAGGGATTGAGTATCTTTCGACACGATGTTTCTGGAATTTGGGTGGGGTTTTCGAGAGCTAAGCGCGACAACGGTTGGTTTGTGGGATACTCCTGCAATTGCTTAGAGTAACCGACTGGTGTTATGATCCTCGCCTAAATAACGCCACGCATAAGAGTCGCGTCGGAGAGGAAGATGTATTGCTGGGCAGATAATTTCTTGTCGCGAATTGAAGAACAAGGATGTTATCTGATAAGAGGTGTGGGGTTATGCGCATGGAGGAGGGATAGAGGTTCGAGATGTGCGGAAAGCGAAGTTTTCGAATAGTGATTACCCACACTGGTCTTCAACTCAACAAAGAAAGGAAGAGAGGGAGGAAAAGGTTTGGATATAAGGCCGCCGACTACCTAGGACGCGAGCACGATGCTAGAAAGAATTGGTTAGTCTCGTGTTCTGGGCCCAAGAGGCAAAAAGCCTTATTGAGAGAGAGAGGGGTCAAGGGACGATTAACTACCATCTGCTGAGGAAAACGGAGACATCAGATCTTAAGGAAAGACTGGAGGAAGGGAATAGTGATTAGACGTGTATGAATTTTAAAAGTGTAGCATGGCGAAGAGCGTTAGTGAATTCCATCATTTCATCAAGAGTAAATCATTCAGTCATTTCACGTTCTTTTGAAGATGTTCGTCTTTTGCTCACAGAAAGTTGAACGTCGGGTCGCTGGTCACGTGGCAGGTCTGGATTTCGACCCAACTTTCTACACACAGAGAGATGAAGCATTAAGATGATATAGGGGGCATATACAAGGATTTTATTATTTACATGTGAGTATGTAGAGTAAGAAAGATATTAGATGCTGTAGTAGATCATATCCATATAACATATCCTCCCCCAAATCGATACCTGTCCACGAGAAGGGGACAAAGTGCGAGGCTCCTGTTTAAAACAGATCTTGCATGATACGTGAGACTTCACCTTCGTTCCCTAGCACTGAGGGCATGCCCTCTCCTGGATGAGGATGATGCAATGCCCCTTCCGCTTCAACGAACCCGTTCATGCCCTCCGGGTGTGGGCCAGTAGGTATATAATTGTTGTAGCCACCCACAGCCTCAAAGAGCTGTGTCAGCTCGTTGCTTATTTGCACCCCATTCATAGGGCTGTTACCCAATTCAGACATCCCATGGACACCGCCGCCGTAAACAGATAAGTCTTCCATCGAATGACCGGCAAGACCCGCCATGGCAACAGCGGCTGTGGAGTGTGGATCTTCCGGTTCGGGTCCCGCTGCGCGTGAGAGGAGGCCGAGTTTCTCTCCGATTTCTCGAAGCCCCTTTATTGTCGACCAGAGGCGTTTGGATACATAGGATTTGGTGCTAAATCCTCTCACAAGATCCAGAGCCATATAAAACTCATCACGAACATGTCGGTTGAACTCGACTGGTGCGTGGGATACCGCGAGGAAGAGCACTGCTAGTGCGCCGACGAGAAAGTAGTTAAAGCACACCTGCTGCGTGTGATATATATCAGATGTCTGCTTGAGTCGCGACAAAACGCGGATCGTATCCTTTGCTATGTCAACCACGGTCTGGGCGTGCGATCGGTTTTCCATGATGCTAGTTACTGAATGAAGGACTGGCCGGTATATGAGAATCCTCATCTGGTTGGCCCGAAGATATACGATAACCCTGAGCCGTCGAATGCCTCTGGTAACATGCTCGTCATCCCTCGGGGGATCATTAGGAGAGTATCTCAGCAGTTCTGGGATTTGCGATCGCCATTGAATGACTTGATAGTCTAAGAAGCCGATCTCATCTTTCCTGATGTCCGTCGATCCTTTGGACCCGAGTCCAGAGTACCAAACTTTCGAGCCGATCCGATTGTAGGCAACCATTGCCTTTAAATATGGAACTCCTGGATCCTAGAAAGACGGAATAATGTTAGTATAATTGAACGCAAGAGAAGGCCAGAGGTTTCTAAGGACTGTGCTTACTGGTTCTGGGAGAGACGGATCTATATCCGCATCCTGGATAACGAATGGCAGACCGGTTCCAAAACTCCACCGGCGTTCCAGGGAGTATATAGACCAGAAAACCCTCGTGGCGGCAACACGGTCTCCTTCGTCTGGAAATAACTTGGTTAGAGCGTCCCGCCTGTGCAACCCCATCTCCACACACATGCGTGATGCAAGTCCAGCAATCCTCCATGCCATGGCATCGTCATCCGTAAGGAAGTGATATGTGGCCTAGAATAGTTAGTAACGGCGACGTCGCTATACCAAACCAACAAAAGGTAGCAACTAACTATAAGTGACACAAGTTTGAGCATGCTCATATCAGCCGGCCGCCAGAGTCTCATTTCCATCGTGGGTCGGACAGTCTCGAAAAGCCGGTTTCCCAGATCGCTTCGACCGCTTCCTTCGATGAGAAGGGCAACGGCAAGGATCATCTTAAGTATATTCGTCTCATCGTCACTAACAGAATCCGGACCGGGCATCGCACGTTTAGTCAGCCCAGTGCGAGTTGCAGCCTCGAGAAATGTGAATAGTAGGTTTACTTGGCTGATGATCTTCTCTATATCAAGAAGAGGATACATCAAACCAACCTCCTCTTCATAGACTCTACAGAGCCTAATAGCATCATCTCTGGTTATATTCCAGAGAGGGTCTTTAGTCGGGTGAACGGGCATCGGCGGCGGACCCCTTGGGAGCGGTGATCCTATGGGAGTAGCATCGCGGGTGGCGAAATCTTCTTGTACGGGATCTTCGGGTTGGGTTATCCCCATAGTTTGGAGGCTTGATTTGGCTACATCGAAACTGAACGCGGAGCTTGTTGGGCCACGGAAACGGGGTTGGGGCATCCGTGGTTTATTCATGGGAGGTTGTATCGGCGGTAGACTGACGTGTGATATGGAGAGTGACCGTGACGCATCCCGAGAATAGGTACTGCCCGGGTCGAAGGCTGGAGATTCGGAATGTTTCTCATGGCGGAGGGAACTGAGGTTCGTGAAGAGGGTATTCACCTGGTCCTGAAGGGTATCGATGTGCGATTTCATAGACCGAAACTCCCTGTCAAGTACATCATGCTTGTCAATCCTAGGCGCAAGGAGGGAAAAGGTGCAGCCACCGTCTGAAGGAAGGGGGAACGTACTCGGAATCCTTAAAGCTACTCGCACAGCAGTTTGGGGCGTACTGGCCTGTAGGTTGAAGGTGTCAGCTCCCCTGATATACATTCGCGCATCAGCCGGATATAGAAATGAACCAGTACTAACATTCCAACTGGAGGTGCCCACATCGTTGGCAGGGTACCTGTCCGTTACACTTGATCTTTCGTCTCTTGCACTCGTTGCTTTTAACGTTTCACGTCAGTAAACAGGGAGACCGAGGATGACTCTTGCGAGTCCACGGGGTTCCGGGTTGAAAATACCATGCAATAGAGATATATCGATTCCGCTTCGCGCGGGTCTGGGTTCCGCCTCCTTGTTCCGCTTTTCTCTTGGGTGTGCCGCCGTTGGCGACCGCTGCGCTGTCTGCCGGACTTCCTTGTGGGTCTTGTCGATTGACATGCAGAGGCGATTCCGTGGCCATGGCGATCGATTTCCTGCTGTTCTTCAGGGCAAATTCTCACTTTGCTATCTCGACGATCGATTCGCAACTCGTCTCTTCTGGTCGGGACTGGGGAGGGAAAGGCAGGTGAAGGGGGAACCTTGAGCCTGAAAAGGTTGCTTCCGAGATCTGGGCTATCGGGCTAACTTGAGGGTCAGTGCGCGGAGGGTGCACATCAATGTAGGGGTCGGCAATGTCATGCTCCTGAAGAAACGAGGAATCTCGGTGCCTGGCTTCCAGAGGACGGAGAGTCTCTGCTCTCTGGGTATGAATATGTGAAGATACTATTGAGGGCGTGAGATCTCTCTGCGCTTCTTCTCTTAACTATTTATGCGGGGACACTTTTTTCAACCGGTGGACGCGGATGCAATTCTCCAATCAGTCCACAAGAGCTTATGTATTACTAATTTCCCGACTTTCATCTCACATGATCTATCTTGCATTAGAGTCAGCTGACGCGACAGTATCACATTCGACCCAGAGGAAGGAGGAGGCAAGCGGTCAAGGGGCTGGCTTGACGGGCGTATTAGTTGCTGAAATATTGCGTTGAGGTGCGGGAAAGGCTACAAAGGTATCTTGGCTGAGCCTAAGGGTTCACAGCTGCACTTGCAGCATCCAATTGAGCGTAAAGATTAATTCAACGAGGGCCATGAGATTAATGTTATTACGGCTATCCTTTAAATAACGGGCGAGACAGGCGCCAGGTATAGATATAAAAAAGCAATGCGGCGATATGGCGCTATATGATCTCCCGACTAACTAATTCTGTTCCAAAATCACCAGTATATTCCACTCAACACCAAAACATATGATCAGCGGAGACCCGGGGCGGGGGAAAGGCTGGGGCGAACCTCAACGCCACCATGCAAAGCAAAGCACCCCGTTAGGCGGTCTCACAGACGTTGTAGTAAAGACTGAACTCCCTCAGACACGTAGCCCTGCGCTGCGATCAGGGTTTGTCGTGTATTTTCCTTCAATAAGTCTTTCAAGCCAGGCAGAGAATATCCACTGCGTCGAAGGGAAGCAACCGAGATGATAACCCCAAGAGCCGTACAGAACCGAAGCAAGTTGCGGGTTCGTCGTTTCCGTAGACCCTTGCTTGTGAATGCCGGGGTCCAATCACTCCACGTAGGGAACATACATCTCCAGGCGAAGTGGAGCTGCGAATATCTAGAAGATTGAGTCAGTGGCAGGCGTATGGAATAGTAAAAAAGAAGAAACTTACGGGTATACGGTAGCATTCCACCCATTTTCGGTCCGGTACCAGCTCTTGCATCCACCAGAGGCCCAGACAGAGTCCCTGAGGGCTGATTGTATATCGTCTGTCCAGTGCCTCTGCGCCGACTCCTTGACCTCATAGGTGTCGATATCCCCTTCCAGAATGGGCTTTATAAAGTTCAGACTGTATTCCACCGAGCCTTCAGAGGCAAGGATCACACTGCTATGGCCCGTAGCCGTGTTCGGACCGAAGATAGTGAAGAAGTTCGGGAAGCCGTCCATAGAAACTCCCATGTAAGCTTGCGCACCACCTCTTTCGTGCCATACATCCTGTAACTCTCTACCTCCACGTCCGTAAACACGGAGGGGGTGGAGGTAAGATTTGGTCTGATAGCCATTGGACAAGATGATCACATCGGCAGGAAGTTCGACCGTTTCCGGGGAGACATCGCCATCCTCCTTGGTTACTGGGGGGTAATGTCTTCCAGGGCCCAGAGTGATACCCTTCGGTTGGATGCTTTTAAGAGGCTTGGTTGTCAAGTCAATGTTCGGTTGGTGCAAGCATCTGAGCCACTCCCCCTCCAAAACCCTCCGTTTGCACCCAAGCCCGTAATTTGGAGTGAGGATTTCATGGTATTTCTTTGGCGCAACCCCCTTCATATAATTCACGGATTGTTTCTCGCGCTTCCGCCTCTGGCTTCTACCCCAAGGTGTATCCTGAAACAACAGGAAGAAGTCCTTTTCCATCACGACAAACAGCAGGGTTCGACAAAATTGTTGGAATCCTGGGATATTGCTAAAGAGCGTTGGCGACCATTTCTCCCACCAGGCGAGCTCTTCCGCGTTCATAGCATTCGGCATTATCCAAGGAGGGGTCCGCATCAGCTGAGTCACCGTCTTCGCCCCAATATGGGGTTTTGTAAGTTGGGGCACAATCTGTGCGGCACTGCATCCGGTACCAATAACAACGACGTCCTTTCCATGTAAATCGATCTTCGGATCCCATCTGGCGCTGTGTAAGATCTCTCCTTCGAAGGTTTCAGACCCGGGGATCTCTTTCGGCCAGACATTTGGCTCCACAAGCCCACCAACTGCACTCACGACAACTTTTGCCCTGACGGTTTCCTTCATCGCGTATACACTTTCCTCCCCATTTGCAGCAATCCGCGCCTGTCGATCTCGTTCCGTGAGATCTCCCATGCCAGGCAGTAGATGAACCAAATACACCTCCCATTCTTGGGCGTCTTCCAACCAACGTACTCCCCGTACATCGGTATTAACCTGGATCTTGTCGACTATTTGGTATTTCTCGCAAACACCGGACAAGTATTCAAAAATATGCGCCCCGGATGGGAGTAGCGTATTCCATCGTTTGTTCTGGCAGAACGAGAAAGAGTAGAATATTGCGGGTCTGCATAGGTGTAAGTAAGGTGTGAGACCCTTGTATAGCTTGCAATTGGCAAGGGGATGATTCAACATACACATCGCAAGCAATCCCAGGATAGATATTTGCCCACCAGGTCCCTCCTGTCGCAAAAGTGAGAAAAAGTGGCTCCTGGGGAAGGGGGGATACTCACCTAATCCCGCCTGGCGGTCAAATATCCGAAACTGATCACACCCGAGCTTCTCTTTCAACCGGCATCCCATGGCAATGCCGGATTCACCAGCTCCGATGATGACCACGGGATAATATGTGTAGACATCTTCGCCTTTTAAAGCATCCCCTCGTTTGTGTATTGAGGCCAATGGTTTCGCCATGGTTAATAGATAACCGATTAGGTAGGTATGTTGTAAAGGCAAAAATAGCAAAAAAGCTATTAGAAATATAAAGAGAATGAGAAACCGGTTTGTTAAATAAGATTGACGAAAGGGTATTAGGGAATTGAGGGGATATTCGAGATTGGAGACCGAGTAGCACAAGAAAATGGACGGACGTGGCGCAATATCTCCATGTACGTACAGCGGTAACCAATCGGTAACAGGAAACTCGAAGAGAAGACTCGGTGTCTCGGTGTCAAGAGATTAGAAGACTCCGCCGGTGTAAGCTGACGACCGCAAGGCTCAGAGCTGTGAACATTGATGTCCTCTACCCCTTTTCCTTTCGTGGTTCGCCGAGGTAAAACGAAGAGTTCCGTGGATCCAACAATGCGGAGTTGCGGAGTCGCGAAAGTTAACCGGCTGCTGACTCAGAATTTAAGCTGGGGAAAGCGCATCCTGCCACTCGGGCCGATTGTTGTTCCTCGATGCCGATCCCGTTTTCCTCGGATATCGGATCCTGAAGAACTGACGGGAATTCATATTAACATCTCCAGGAGGCCCAGATTAGTCTCTCACGTTCAATTGACTCTAACTTCATTTAATTCTTCTTAAGCAGCTATCTAGGTGAGAACCGCACAAGAATGGAACGTTCAATTGGCCACCCATCCGTTCCATAGCACGACGCCATCATATCATCCAAAGAAGAGTACCAAAAAACCGCCAAAACTGAATAGGAAGAAGCTCAACCAAAAGTTTTGTCCAAGAAATAGAAGAATTTGTTCCTAACAAAACACGTCAGCAACTTGTCCAGAACTGGGCATAAATAAAGAAGAACGGGATAAACATACTTCGGAGGAGGCTGCACGAAATTCCTGGTATACTCTTCGATCTCGGCAACACCGGTTACAACATCTACCTCTTCGGGTTTTCGGAATTTCGTCTTGTTGAAAAACTTCCACCCAACAAACAAAACTGGGAAGACGCCGATCATGGTGTACGAAAACAGAAAGGTCGGGATACTCCACTTCCCCGGGAGAAAGACGGTATATCCGCCCACGAAGGCCATAGTGAAGCAGCCGATGAGTGAGTAGTAGGCGAGGTACGGCTGGTACCATCCCTTGTAGGGAAGACTGTCACGAGATATACCTTGGGCGTCCAAGGCTTTCTTAAAGCGGATATAGGTAAATGAAACAACGCTGAAGTTGAGCAGTTGTGAAGCAGTCACCTATAGAATATGGTTAGAAACCATCACATATCAGATCCCCGCAGAGGACCAGGGAAATAGGATGGAGAGACGACGGCTATACATACCAGACTGACGAACCATGACAGCACGACACCGGCTGAATTAGAAACCTGCAGGAAAGCAAGCAGACCAATTGCCAGAACCACGGCAACACAGTAGATCGGCACCCCTTTCTTAGTACATTTGGTCAAGAACCGTGGTGCCTTTCCCTCCAAAGCCAAACCGAACAGACTTCGGCTGGCGCAGTACACATAGCTATTCCCCGCGCTGAATGCAGCAGTGAGCACCATCGCATTAACAATATGCGGCAAGATGGGAATCTGCAGGCGATCCATCGACAAAACATACGGAGACGCCGCTGCTCCGGGAAGCTCTTTCTCAAAAGCATCCGCCATGGTTTTATCGTCATGGGGGACATTAATACCAACAGCTAAGCTACCCAAGACAAAGAACGCCGTCAACCGATAAAATACCGCGTTGAAAGCGCGCGGCATCACAACTCGAGGGTTCTCAGCCTCACCAGCCGCCATTGAGACATAATCTGGTCCGGCGATGGTGAAACTGGCCAAAATTAAGCACTGAAGAAATCCGAGGAATCGGCCGAGACTGCCTTCCTTGTAGAGCTCTGCAAAGGCTCCAGGTTCTCGCCAGTATCGGAAGCCGAACCGGTCCCCCAACGGGTTACCACCGACCATGGTGATAAACGTGTAAAGGAGAAGGCCGACGATAAGGACAAATTTGCCGAGAGCGAGCCAAAACTCCGACTCCCCATACCATTTGACAGCTAAGACATTGATGATCCTGCGGCCAGAGAAATTGTGAGCAAGAGCTGATGGTCTCATTTTCCCGAGTTGTGCAAATTGTTGACCCCTTGTTGGGCAGGTCTGGCACTAAAGAGAGAAAGGAAGCACATACCCGTATAATACCGCCACGATAGCAATGATTGCACCCGTCGGCACCGCATCACTCCAGTAATGGATAATGAGATTGCAGGCCACGATTTCGAAGGGAACCATCGCAGCCTCGAAAATGAAAAAGTTGTAGCCCGCAGCCATCCCGAAAGCATCGTCGACATATCGACCCGCAAATCGGATAAAGGGTGATGATATCGGTAAATATGTTACCATTTCTGCCATGCCTTTGAAAGCACGAATGAGACTAAAATTTAGCACATCGATATACAGCAAGATTTTTGGGAAGGGCGCATTTGGGTCAAGGGATGGTAAGCAATATATCAAGGTGCTTTTGGGGATGGGTGGGGGCAGGAGCCTCGCATCTGGAATATCCCTGATTCGGTTTCATAGCGCCTTTAGAACCACCTTAGAGGGTCGTGTGGTCGGTATGTTGGGTTGTTGCATTTGGTTGATAGAGCTGATAAAGGCCAGTCGCATAGGAGTAGGGCGATTGATGGGCTCACTGTCCGAAGAAAATTGGGATTTCTTACATATAGTGACAGACAAAATAATGGTACACCTATTGTTTCACTGATAAGATTCCATTTCACATTTAGGGTTAAAGCAAAAAGGAGAGGATGATGGAAAAAGCCAGACTTTAACGTCAGGGAATCGGCACTCAGAACGGGAAGCATTGTATATTGATACAATGGGATTGCTCTTGAAGGAAACGGCAAGCAGCAGATATTCCGAAACCCCATCCACTATCCATCCGTTTTCTTTCCAAATGGATAGTCTATTTTGCCATACCTCGCCCCCGGACCTACCTGTTTTTGTCCTTACCTGTTCATGGCCTCTTCTCGCCTTTTTTAATCCGGAATTTGCTGCTAGCCATTTCTATAGGTCCCGCGAGAGACGGTACTTCAACATAGAGGACCAAGTGGAGATAATTCGCTCGCGACAATAACAGGGGGTTGGCAGAGGTTTCAACCCCGGTAGAACTTACCAAAGAGTAAACGCAAGGAATAAACTTGCAGGTCCGCCATTTATCAAGCCCTGTCCGATCTGAACGAAGAGTGCTGTTCCAATGGTTCCACCTATCCCAATCAACTGAATATGTCGCGGCTTCAGCTTCCGGTGAGTTCGATCAACCTTCGTTTTAATGCTACTGCCCTCGAGTGATGACAGGTCCGAATCCAGCACGGCATCTGTTTTGGAGCCATCCGTGGCAATGCGCCTGCGGTGCGCGGACGAGGCAATCGATCCTTTTTCGGGGTCTAAAACAAGGGCGTTTATTAGCAATTTTCCACAAAAGATACAGCGATTGAGTAACCATAGGCTGTAGGAACGGGGCGCTTCTTACCTGAACCCGATAGGGGCCCCATGTTCGCGCAAGGTGGGTACGGTAGGTCAAACGGGGCGAGGGGTGAGCAAATCCGGGGTAGGGAAGGGGAGGAAGAAAAAGGAAGAGCACGAGAAACGAAAACCAAACGGGGGACAAATGACTTCTTAAGCAAATGCTAAATCCTATCTCCCCGTCAAGGACATCATAGGCAATTAATTGGAAGGAGGAAAATTCTCACAAGTCTGCCCCACATGGACATTTGAGACCGGTGCAATGGAGGTATCCCGAGAACAGAAGATAGACACGCCACAATGCAGGCCGTGTGAGAAGGGGGCGCAAAGTCAAAAAGTTTCTGGGGCGATAAGTTAAGTTGGATACAGAGATAAACCAGGTCAGGTGTATTTCCTGGCAGGTATTTCTGCAATTCTCCGAAATTGTTCGAACGCACGACAAGGAAGATGTCGTCAAAGCGAAGCAGAATCCATCTTCTCCATGTGGCCCAAGCCCCTGCTCGTTTCTTGATAATGGAACCGTTGTTGGAAGTGGGCAACTCTTTGCCTCGTGGGATTTCTCCGAAAGCGAGAGTGCTTTCACTTCATGGGATCGTCGGAGAGAAGGAGAGAAGGCCGGGAGAAACTTTAAAAGGCATTTTAATATTAAAAAGTAAGCGAGAAAGTTTGTTCGTTTCAACGATAAATTAAGAGGAATTTCTTCACATCCAATCCAAGACGGCGGCAGGGTAACGAAGCGTCAACGCCGGCTCTCATGAGGTCTAGCAGAGGAGACGTCCGTTCGAGATTTAGGGATGGAAAGACACCGAGGACTTGGCGGTCGAGTACTCATCAGAGAGCTTTCAGGAGACAACAAGTATCCGATATCATCGTGGCAGTGCACTGCTCGTTGGATACAGCCAAGGTGACCTTTTCTGGTAACTGGCGCCGTCCGTCGGCTTCTCCGGTACTTCCAGGAAATGCTTCCAGTGGCAAAAGAGATACTCAGTAGAGAGATCCTCCATCAAGGGTTCGAGACTCATCTTATATGGATTTTCCGGGCAGCAAAAGTGAATGCGGGTTAAGAGATTGGGCGCTGGTCAAGATTTAACAGAAACCGCCGAATCGCACGGCGTTGAGACGTGTAGCTGATAGTTAGCAATAATACACAGAAGCTACCCAAGCTTTGTTCAAGGATCTGAAGCTTCCCCCCGAGTAGTTTTAATATCTTTCCAGTTAAACACGAGGGGACAATCGGATATCCGAAGTAAAGACGAAGAAGACGAAGGAGAGAAAGAAGAAGACAAGGAAGAACCTAGTCGTCGTCGAAGGTAACCTAGAAATTGTTGATGCGAGTCCGTATGCACATGCATCGTCATAGTAGAAGTAGCTCTTGAACCCCTCCAAACCCCACGTCGACGACATCTCAGATAGAACAAAACACTGTAAACATTCAATCGACAACAAGAAATCAGCCTTAGTACTATTCTACATACTCTAAAGAATCATTCTCAAGGAACCTACCCTCATCGCATACCTCCCGTAAACCACAATGTCCGACCACGTCAAAGAACCCAAGAATTTCGAGCCCAAAACACCTGTCACCCTGGCTCCTCCAAAGGATGACCCTATCTCTATCACAGATTTAGCTGCAGCTGATGGTATCTCGAAACCCATAAGCCAAACCCACGATGCAGGTCCCTCTTTTTTCACAGTCATATCTAATCGAGATTTATTTCCAAAACATAGGCAAAGACCCCAACGGCAAGACCTACGTTGCAATTAAAGGAACCGTCTTCGACGTCACCGGAAACTCAGCATACGGGCCCCAGGGCCAGTACAACGGTACTTCCACTCCCAGTGGCCTTGATCCTTGGCTAGAAGTGACTACAAAGCTAACAAACACCTTCCTCTCCGATCCAGTCTTCGCAGGAAAGGACTCCTCCAGAGCCCTGGCAACCTCGTCTCTAAACCCAGAGGACTGCAAACCGGAGTGGCAAGACCTAGGCGATAAGGAGAAGACCGTGCTGGAGGAGTGGTACACCTTCTTCAGCAAGCGCTACAATATCGTAGGAAAGGTCCAGGGGGCTACCAATCTATGAAGGGGAGGAGTGAGAGTACCACGGTACTCATGAGATACAGCTCTTGTCGATCATTATCCCGAGACGGGGGGAGGGGACAAGTGCTCGAAGAGGCAACAGGACGGGTGGACATTATTAACATTCCATTCCGGTTCTCGTTATCCATCGTTTGCTCTGCTGCTCCGGCCTAGCGTGTATTAAGACTGAATGCTTCGAGAAACCTAATAATCATCTGTGATGCATCTTTCTCAAATATTCGCGACGAAATTGGTTTAGCCACCCGTTTTCAGGGCCCCTTTGAGGGTCTCGTTGATACTTTTCATTTTTTGCTACGTTAGGACAACACGTTCCCGTGGCCAGCTAGTCAAGATAAAGAAGGAAAATAGGAAATGAAGAATTGGGTGATAAGGTCATCCCCGAACACTCCTATCCTCAGCCTTTCCTATTTCTCCGCATCATTCGTTTCTTAGCAATGATACGGTTCCGCTTCGCAAGCTTATTGTCCTTCCCTTCGTCGCCAGCGTTGGATTCACCCTTTTGTGGCCCAGCCTTCGGTGTATCCGCACCCGCCTTCCCCTGAGGAGCACTATCAGATCTCTTCCTCTTCATACCCTGCTTCCCCTTGCCGCCAACGGACCTATCGCCCTGCTTCCTCCGGGGTCCGTTCTGCCCCTTTTCATCCCCATCTTCTCCGTGAACACGCGATTTCGATTCCCTCTCTTGTCTCCGACCAACCACCTGTGCATTCTCAATGGCAAACTCAACCACCAGTCTCTTCTTCTTCTCCTTCGGTTCTTCGTTCGATGCTGATCTAGCGTCGACGGCGTGACCATTGAGCCATCTCAGACCCATAAGAGCAGACCGATGAGTAGAGTATTCGATAAACCCATACCCTCTACTCCGTCCAGCACCACTCTTTTCAGATATTTTGCTACCTTCACGTCCTTCAAAAACCACTTTTGCTTGTTTGACGATACCCTTACCCTTCATTTTTCGTAATTTTTCGGCTTCTCTCTGAGCCTCATTGCCGCGATGAAGCTCCTCCTTGGACAATGGTTGACGCAGATTGCCCTTCACATCCTTAGCGAATCCAACGACAGCTTCTCGAGCAAGAGCTTTCAAGTCCTTGGATGTGATGTTCCTGGGGATGTTCCGAACTGATAACCGGGTGAGACTGATGTGCAACATCGGATTGCTCTTGAGCAATGTTTGCCGTTGTTTCGTGCTCGCCTCTCTCATTTTGATCTCCATCGGTGAGAGCTTCTTATAAAGTGCCGAGCCGTTGGGCACAGTGCCCTCTGATAGCAAGTAAAGTCGACGCTTATCCCGATCTCTATCATTCCGTCGCGAAGTCCCTTCCTCCTCGAGTTTATGCGCTTCCGTTCGGCTTACTGCACGAGAGACCTGCAAGACACGGCCATCCAACGAATACTTTCCGGAGGGATCCATGTTCGCATCCTCGAGGACGGAGTGTTTGAGGACTGTCGATGATCGGCCCTTGTCTTTTTCGGGAAGTGCCTGGATGGTCGTTCTTGGAGCTTCACGAATGCAGGTATCGGCGTCTTCTGCCTTCCAGAAACATACAAAACCAGTACCCCTCGACCGGTCCGTCCCTGGATCAACGACAACTCTTGCATAACGTAGAGGCCCAAACTGAGTGAAATGTTCGTATAGTGAATCGTCGTCGGTTGTAAAGGGTAAATTGCGTATAAATATCGTAGTGGAATTCCGTTCGTCTTCCTTGTCGTTCGGCTCATCCTCTGACTCCATGTCATCCGCGTCTCCCATAGATATATCCTCATCGGACCCGTCATCGTCACCGGAAATACTGCCCTCATCCATTTCGTTGTCTAAGTGTTCCTCATCGCCCTGCGCCTCTCCAATGTCTTCCTCCACGGCGACTTCCTCCCTTTTATCCGAAACCTCCTCAGCTGGCTTCTGTGAGTCCTCCCATACACTCTTTTCCACAGCCCAATCAACAGCTAATGTCCTTCCATCAACTTCTTTTCCGTTGACCGCAGCAATGGCCTTTTCCGCATTTTTCCTTCCCCGCATAACAACGAAACCAAACCCCGCCTGCGTTTGCCCCTTCTTCGGAATGGTAGCATGCTTGATTTTCCCAAAACTCCTGAAGAGAACTTCTAGCTGCTCCGGTTCTTTCACGCTCCACGGCAAATTTCGCACGATCAGTTTAGGTGGTTGCGCTTGAGCTCTCCGCTCTTCGCGCTCCTTCTTCAGCTTTTCGGCGGCGGTGGCTGATAATGAGCTTTTATCTCCATTCTCATCCTTATCTCTGTGACGAGGTTCGGCGAGCTCGACCTTGATCTTCTTCCCCTCAAATGTTGAGCCGTTAAACTCCTTTAACGCTTGTTGCGCATCCTCAGCATCTGTAAAGGTAACGAACCCGTATCCCTTCGACTGTTTGGTCTCAGGGTCAACAACCGCCGTAGCATGCTTGAGCGGGTACGATTGGGAGAAGTGATCCGTCAATGTCTCGGTGGTCGCGGATGCTGGTAAAGAGCGAACGAAAAGCGTCCTTCGCTGCTGAGGTTTTGCGGGAGTAGTATTCTCAATGGTATCATCCTTGGTTATTTCCGGTATATCATCAGTACTGAAACTCCCACTGGCCGACAGCCGTCTCCTCTTGCGTATCTCTGCCATTGTCGTGAGTTGTGCGTCTAATTTTTGAAAGATCGAATTCCTCCGTCAAATTATTTTTATTTCTGGTGGAAAAAAAAGATATTCATGCACGGACCACTTCGGAGCGAGACTGCCTTCTCCGACATCTCTACCTTACTCTTCACCCACCCTGCTTCTCTTTCAACAATCTAGAGTCGAGGAAAATCTAGATACAGTCCTCTCAAATTGAACGCCACCCGTTCAAAATTGCAGTCCACATAACCAGTGCTTTATCTGACGGTATGGATGACGACTTTGAAGATGCTGATTTCAGCGCTTTCCTCGAACCGAGCAACAAAAACACTCCTTTAAGAGCAGCAGCACCCTCATCTGCTGCAACGGCCACAGCGAGAAAGGTAGTCCCTGAACCACGACCTCCCAAAGTTGAGCAACCCAAACCTCAGGCTCTTCCGAGCAGGGCAGCTCCATCTGCGGTTCTAGTTTCTGCAAGACAGAAAGGAAACCCAATTCTAAATCATATTCGTCTGCTACCGTGGGAGTATGCAGATATTCCAGCAGATTATGTGATTGGAAATTCAACTTGCGCGTTGTTTTTGTCGCTGAAATATCATCGGCTACACCCCGAATACATCTACACCCGCATTAACGGCCTAAGGGGGAAATACAACCTTCGCATTTTGTTAACCATGGTGGACATCGAGAACCATGAAGATTGTTTGAAGGAATTATCCAAGACGTCCCTTGTCAACAATCTTACTCTTATACTCTGCTGGTCTGCAGCAGAAGCAGCTCACTACCTGGAACTTTACAAGTCTTCTGAAAACGCCCCGCCGAACGCTATACGCTCTCAACAAGCCCAGTCATATGAGGAGAGTTTGGTAGAGTTCATTACAGCCCCCAGGAGTATCAATAAGTCAGATGCTGCGAGTCTCATATCCACCTTTGGAAGCCTCCAGAACGCTGTAAATGCTCAGCCGGAGCAGATCAGTTTAGTCCCGGGTTGGGGAGAGAAAAAGGTGCAACAGTGGTGTGGCGCCGTGAAGGAGGAATTCAGAATTCGGAAGGCAGCCAAGCGAGGAGGGCAATCTACTCGGGGTGGAGCTAGGGCAGCACCTCAGACGGGAAGAGTTGCTGGGTCAATGGACCGTAGTGCTATTCCAAGCGTCGTCCAGCAAAACGCCTCCAACGAAGTCAATGAGGATGATGAGGATGAAGAGGAGGCATTGTTAACTACTGAGATGGATAACGCATCTAAACCCGATTCGCAAAGAGAAAATAATCCTATGGGAGAGGACATGAGTGAGGGTGTTATGGCGGCACTTGCAAAGCTGAGGCAGGGCGGTGGGTGAGATCATTTGGCAATAGTAATAGGAGCTATAATCCACAATCCATCCAAGGTGGACCCAGAGGATCCCATACCAGGTTCTCAGACGGGCACAACTCCACCCGCTTTCCAGCCATCCCAGTCGGATCCCGCTTTACCGGCTGATATTATCGGCTAGCTAATTGTAGCTTTTCAAGTAACAGCACTATCTGCGATATTATCAGAAGAGCGAAGAAAGAGGCTTTTTAACAGATGTGAGGGCATGGCTCGAGGTGTATATAATACCTTTCAGTCTTTAAGCAAGTACATACGACCATAGGGTGTGGAATACAGGGCTTCCCGTCCGCTCAGCCGTACTTAAGCCACACGCCGGCCGGTTAGTAGTTGGGTGGGTGACCACCAGCGAATACCGTCTGTTGTATGTAAAATTTTCTTTTTGCCCTTTTTTTTGCCCTTTTCGGTGTCTTAATTCCGTAGTGTTATGGAGACAATTATCTTAGCCAAGCTCAGCTTGTATTCGCCAGACAAACGCCAAGACTATGGTCAATCAAGCAGATATAACAGCCTGGGATCATAACCCACGCATTGCAGCCCCAAAGACATAAAAATATATATCAATCCTCGGTTTTGGTTCCTCCCTCCGAAACGGTGAAGAGCTCCGGCTTCAGCAAGATCATCTTCCTCCTCGCCTCAAGAGCCGCTTCTTTCACTTCCGGAGCCAACCCCCTCCCACTGCCAACTTCCCCAAACCTCTTCGCCCAAAATTTCCACTTGTCGATCCCCCAATCAGGAGAACTCGGGGACTGGATGAACTCCTCACGAAGAACGGGGCCAGCTAGGAGAACATACTGCGCTGCGACCATAACCCAGCAACTCCGTCTGATGGAATCATCGATATACGTACCGAGGCCGTCTTCAATGTTCATTCTTGGATATTTGCTGATAACAAGTACGTGATCATCGATGCGGACTTGGATACACCGTGCAAGAAAGGACGAGAAATTCAGCCATTCGTCGCAGTGTTGTTTCCAGTCTTGGGGACCAGAGTATGCCGAACTGTCATCGTCTGGGGGATGATAAGCATTCATTCGCCGTGTGTAGCCTTGGTTTGGGATACATAAAAATGAAAATAACTGACCCCAAAGTGCAGACCAGGTGTTGTGCAATTGGAGAGCGAATGTATCGTTATCAGGAGTCAAAAGGCGATCACCCTAGATAGTCATCGTATTAGAGGCGGATAGGCAAATGGATTGATTTCGAACATACATTCCAAGCTTTGACTGGGTTTGGAGGAAGTCTGCGAAGTTCAAGAACCAGCTGTAAAATGACATCTTGTCTGGGATCATTATAAGAGATCAGAGGGGTCAGCCGAACAATGATATCATAGAGAAAGCTGACGAAATCAGGAAAGGTTTCCTCCATGTTTCCCCAGGAAAAGAAAGGGCCCTTTGCGTTGTTTCGTTCCCAGTAGTAGGTGTTTAGCTGCTGGGCGGTTGTGTGGACTGCGTTGTTGAGATCGACAGATAGAAGCATGTCTTTGAGCATTGTGGCTACGTCAAATTCGACCGTATCTTTCTTCAAGCAGAAGTATTCTTCTTCGAGAAGGGCGAGCCATCGCTCCTTGTTGGTCTCGGTGCTCATAGTGAGAGATATTCGAGAAGTATGTCACCTCGGTGAGAGATCGAAGACATCTCAAACATGATTTATATATGCCAGGCGATTCACTTCCTTTGATTGACATGCTTCCTTTGTCCGAAAGCGATCAATTTACCCGTAACATTGAATGGTGAACGAATCGTTTGATTTTACGATTCGAAAAAAGTAACAAGGACGCATAAAGCTAAGCGCGCATACCGCGCGCGACTTCCGCACACAATCATCGAACGTTGACCCACGGCTTTATTCTTCGCAACAAAGAGATGTTCGAGACTTCTAGTAACTGCCAGCACCTAGTCTGAATCATAAATCCGTGCATTGTCAACCGGAAACTTGTACGCAGACTAGCCACCTAGGTAAGTGTTTGTATGAACAACCGAAAGATTTTGGTGATGAGACAGACCTCAGAGTTTGACTAAACTGGGCTGAAGAAGTGAAGATGGATAATGAGAATCTGACTTTGTTTGGATGTATCGTGCGTTGATTATTGCCTTACCGTTGACTTGAACTAATATTGCTTGTAGGCAAATGATGTCGCCCAGTTTTAGCCAGATCCAATATGCGGGACATCCAACGAGACCGGAGTGAGTACTTCTAATATCGGTATCTCAGTACTTCAAAATGAGAGACAACGATACACGCGATCTCTCATTCCATTGAGAGTGTATCTAGTCAGCTTGAATCTATGTCTAGAATCATAAACTGTTGAAGAGTAGGTGATGTCTTTGCTTGTCAATGCATCTTTCGAGGAACTCATTATTTCCCCTTTCACTACCACCAGGCAAATGCTACATAGATCCACGACTTCCAGAGTTGAAATGATCAGTCTAACTTGTTAGGCGATATGCTTGCTATGGTGGTTCATCTTGAAATGCTGCCAATCCCGTGTTGGTTTGCTGATGGTGATTGTTTTGTGGGTCAAGAGATGATATGCCTGCTTAAATATCTGCTTCTGTTCATGTCTTCTTCAAAGGCTTAACATTCAAATTTTACAATACCCTTCCCCTCTACGAGATAAGCATACCATCAACCCAACACTCCCCGCCACAATATTGGAACGAGATACGCCATAGCAGTTGTTTCAGCGATCAAGATCAAGAGGAACCTGCCTCTTAGACCTTCTTCTATCGCGTGAACACTAGAAAGAATTGGCGAGAGCATTGGTGTTGATATGAAAATAAATACAGCCTAGGATCATGCTTGTAAGCATATCTTTAAGCATATCTTTAAGCATATCTACTATATCTACTACCCGCCTCAATTAAGAGAATAAGATCTCTTGAGACGTCATAATCAATTTAATGTGTCTTATCTGTGTACCTCGGATGCCCCCACTGAAGGTGACCCAGTGGGTCTGTGCTGACCTCTTCCATGGGATCATTGGTCAACCCATCAATTAAGCTGTATCACGTGCCCCCAGACTAACCCTGAACGTGCTTTGACCTTTTTCTGTCTTTCCCAGTTCCGGCAATCGCTATCCAACCCCGTATTTGACGAACAAACGCATCCCCCGACAAGTGCCTCTTCATCAACTGCAAACCCAACCAGGAAAGCCGAAAGGTTTTGCGTTCATAAGCCTTATGCGATCTCAGTAGTAAGTCCCGTCCTCTGACTGGCGGAGTTTTTCCATTATTTCCCCGAAAGTCATATTACCATTTGCTGACCGATCCCGCCTCCCGAAGATGGAATTATGGGGAAGGATGCTCCTCTTCATGCCAGCAAAACCAGGACGATGTCCGGACCAATGACGGCGGAGAAAGACAATAAAAAACCCAATTCCGGTCGCGCGCATACGGCAGAATCAAATAATCAATCCTCCACCTCTTCATCCTCGGGAACTTCTGGTGAAAGCGGCAACCATGGAGCGGGTTCGGACTCCAAGACCTTCGAGTTCGTCTTGGTCACAGACGCGGAATCGCGGCGGCAGGTGCGCCGTCATGCCATGCGTCAGTACATGCGGCAGCGACGGCAGGACAGCATCGCGCGTCTAGAACCATCTCGCGTCTCCTCCAGTAACTGGTCCCAAGGTGTTTCTCCAGCGGAATCGTCTCGGTCGTCGAAGCTACAGGAAATCAAGGATGAAAAGGAGGAATCGAAACGAGAACCCCGTCCCTCGGGTAACTCTCTGGTAACAACCGCTGGGAATCATTCTGGGAGTTTTCCTACGTTTGCCGCTCTCGAGAAGTTCTCGTTCTCAAATCCCATGTCTAACCCAAGCTCCCCCGCAATATATGATCCGTTCAATAGCTATCCTATAGCGATGAGCCCGGAGGACCACAACCTTATACAGCACTGTGAGTTTGTTTCGATTCTAACATAACTGCATCCCGCATGTAACGCCCCTAGTCTATATTCTCCTAATCCTCCCCCTCGAAATCTCTCTTTAGTCATCGTCAAAGCATAAGCTGGGTTTATATACTTATATTTCTGAAGTCGTCGTAACATATCCCCTCATGATGTACAAAATGGGCGGCACGAAACAGAGCAACCCGATGGAGAAGATATTTCGCCAATTCGCCCTTCATGACCCTCTCCCGTTCGAAGCCATGCTTTCCATTGCGGCAAAGCACTTGGCAGGTGTCGAAGGCCGCAAAGATTCCGTTCAATCGTTGACCCACAAGATGCGTGCACTGAGGATGATAAACGAACGGTTGCAGAGTGATACGGGAGTGGAACGTGACAGCACCATTTATGCGGCAGCTACTCTCGCTGTAATCGAGGTGAGAACCCATCTCCAGTATTGTACCTCCAACGGTAACGATGACTGACGTCTTTTAGAAATGGTCGAAAGATGCGCAAATTGAGCGTATGCATGTCAAAGGGTTGTCCTATCTTATCCGAAGGCGCGGTGGTATGCGGGGCATGAGAGCATCCAGTCACTTTTTGGGAAGTGTCTTATACTGGTAAATCTCATATTTCCTAACTGTCCTATTATGCTGGACGATAGCTTAGCATTTAATATCTTAGGGTCGATTTCTCTTGTGCTGCGAAGGCGATTACTAGTGCGAATCTTCCGTGGACCGGGGATACCCCTGACTCACCTCCTACGAATTTGGAATTTATCGTTCCCGATCTTCAATTTGCTATCCCGCAGCCGATCCCTGCTACGGAAGAGTGCGAGGATGCTCTGGGAATCTTGCATTCCTGCGAAGACTTTCTGACGTTCTTCCGGTATCTGTACGGGCTACAGCAGAGCTTACTTCAAGCCCCGCCCCCTCCACCCACACCCAGCGCAGATACTACAGGCGTGCAATATCGGCGTCGCCCATTATTCGACCCCTCGACTCGGCTGTACTCAATCCTCACAACCCTTCCAGACTATGATCACGGTATACGTGACGTACGGTTTATTGACGAATATACATGCTTAGCATGCCTTATCTATATGAATCTCGCTCTATACGAGTCGTATAAGACTTCCGCCAACTTCGATCACTACCTCGAATGGTTAGGCGAGGAGATCACAGCCATCAACCCTTACGCAAATCCCAGCATAGCTTCCGTGCTGTGGCTGTTCATGGATAGTGGCGGGTTCGCCAACTTTGAAACGCAAGACAGCGGCGAGAGAAGCTGGGTTGTCGCAAGAATGCTGCGTGTGGCGAAGAGATTGGAGTGGAAGCTTGGCGGAACCCTATGGGAGCGTTTACGGGGGGTATTACTAGGGTTCCTCACCACGCAGCAAGAATGCGGTCTTGGGCGTCTACACGTCGGGCCCAGCGAGCTCTATGCCCGAAGTCAGCGGCTCTCCCAGCAAGATGACTTCCTCTGGGATGAGGATGAGATGCGGAGGGAGATATTGGGCGACCTCTATGCGGGACCGCCTCTTTACGCGCCTGAGATTTCCGAACCAGGTCTCTCCAGCTTGTATACCCCAGTCTTAAAGTTGGAGGACCCGATGATTCCGCAGATGGGTTAGGTTGGAGGGGATATCTACGAGGTTGTGGTATACGACGGGACGACCGAAACGAATTTTTTCTCCTAGATGACTACATCTAGTTACTTACTTTCGATTCTTTGGTTGTTTTTTCAAGCTATCCCTCTTGCTACCTACTTTCTGATGGTAGGAGTTCATGTGCGAATCTTTTCCTGCTATCTATTTCTATTTTTCTCGGTTCTATATAGGTTGGAAAGGCGCTAGATACCTCTTTCTTCTACTGTTTCGGTGTTTCTTTCTCTTCCGCCTTTCTCTCGGGTTGTTTTTATATTATCTTTTTTTTCTCTCTATATGACAGGAATTATTTCGCAAATATACCAATAATCGTTCGTACCCAGCCCATACATAATCAGTCTCGGTCGTTATTGAACGTACTCATAAATATATAAAAGCCTCAAGCCCCTTCTTCTACCACAACAAAAAAACCCTCCTATAAGATACACACAGCTTACACACGTGGTATCTCCTCCTTAATCCCCAGTGGTCAATAATTCACCGTACATATACTCACATCTGATCAAACTTCCATGCCTGCATTGCATTTTGCATGTCGCATAATTGATCTGACAGCGCCTGACCTGACCCGTCAACCCCACAGCTTCTTCTCAACCCCGCCAAACATACATAGAGAGCCCCATTATAATCCAATCCCCTCAACAATCAATTAATCAATCACATCATGCGCGAAAAAAAGCGTCAACACATGCCCTTTTTATTACTGTTAGATACCTAGATATCTCCACACCGAAAGCGGTAAACGTAGCTCTTGGATGAAGCGGGAAACAAAAATTACAGAACCGACAAGCATTTACATGTATGTACCCATGAAGTACCCGGTACTTCAAACTCACCAGCGAAACATGGCAGAAAAAATTAAAGTTCCGGAAAACCTCGTGGAAGATGACAGGTATAGATGATGGATGAATGGTAGATATACTTGCCGCTCCGTGAACCGTGGAAGACAAGTAGCGGGAAAGGGGATGTATATATGTATTCCATGGACCGAATGAGTGAACCTTGGGTTTAGATCTAAGGGGTAGAGAATAATTATGCTGTAGCATTGAAAGACTCAAGATATTATTGTTGGGAGCTTCGTTCTACATCATCACCTTCCTCATGACCACATCCATCCCCGCGCGGGGAGGGAATCATGCCATGGTGGAGTAGATGCTCGCTGCCCCTCACTAACGAAAGCTGAAAAGAGTCGATCAATCAATTGATGAATAGCGTGATTACTACCAGCCTGAACGGCTTCACCGTCAGTTGAGCTCGAGCAGCCCGCAGACTGGAATAATACCCTGCAAAAGGCTGCTCTGCTCGACCGTAGTGTAGCAAGCAGTCCACGGAAGAGCCAGAAAAGTATGGAAGCAGAGAACACTCAAGAATTAAACCATTCATAGATAGATATGATATTCTCTCCAGTCCCAGGAGACTAACCGCAAAACCCTCTAATAATAATGAATAAAAAGAACATACGTACAAGAACAGAACAAATGGGGGGTATGACTATGAAAAAAAAAGAGAATAAAAGAAGAAAGAGAAACAACCAAACCCAGAAACACAGCAGCACTGGAGAGAGATGCAAAAGCGAGGAAAGGAAAGGGTTCATCTTTGATAACAGGACGTGTGTAATAATGCAGCGCGGTGCAGGTAGAAAGCAAACCCGATGCGCTCTCTCTCTCGTTCTAACTGAAATGCCCTATCCTACCTTACCCGACAGAGACACACCCCGTCAACATATCCGTAGAAAACCTCTAAAAAACCACGAGTAGATAAAACAAATCTCATTTGTTGATCAGGAAAAGATTGTTCGTTCGCGTATATGTCGAAGTGGGGGGCGGCCTCCTCCAACATACACATGTCTTTTTTGTCTCCCTTGACCAGTCCTCCGTTTATATGGAAATAGAAAAATGAAAAATAGAAAGCGCAGAGGACAGAAAGAGATAGAGAGAGATGTCGGTATCGCAGATGGAAAGAGAACAAACCCAAACTCCTCATCAACAAAAGCAGGGAGAGAGATTAAGAGCAGCAAAAGGGGGAATATAAGAGTAGGAAGTACTTCACCCCCTCAAATGATGGAAAAAAAGAAGAAGTCAAGTAGGCTTATCGCACCCAATCCGTCCCAGTAACGCCTTCCTGTCGCTCTGATCGCTCAATCGGACTCTTGCGCGTCCGGTCCGGATCCGATTCCCCTGCGACGGGCCGTTGTTCATCACGGACCTGCGCCACGTGGGGTCGGAGCCGGAGCTGTCAGCGCTGGCGTCCCCGAGGTCTTTCTCGAGGGTGCCGTTCTGTCCCTGGCCACCTTCTTCGAGCCCTTCATCGCCTTCGTCATCACTTCGTGAGTCCTCCGCCGCTCCGGTTCGTAGAACTTTCACGGCAACGCGGACAATCATCGTAAACCATATGATCGAGAGAACCTGGAGAAATAGGAGGAACGAGAGGAAAATAATTTTGACCTTCTCGTTCATGCAGATAGACCCATCAAGATCCTTGAAGGGCCAGAGGAGGTGACCCCAGTTATCCGGGGTACCCTCGGTGGAGTACATTTCGCTTGTAGCGCCGTTGTAGCAGCCGTAGGGCAAACGAGCGGGGATGGTCTGGTAGATTGACCAGCAGAGGGTGAGGTAGACCACATGTCGAGCGATGAGCCAGGTGCCCAAAAAGACACCGAAAGCAATGTTGCAAGATCTCTCGTATCCCATGTATTTGAGCATCTTGGCAGTCTGCGGTTTGTTAGCAACCATATCATTTGCAACGCCACGGGTGCAGCCTACCGGAAGCATATAATCGACAATATCCATGATACATAGCACCACGTTAGCCACGTTGAAGAAGCCGTAGATATAGGCGGAGTAGAGGAGTGTGCTCGTGATAAAGTGGTGGGTGAGCATTTGGTAATGGTCTTTCCGCCTCTCCTCGATGTTGATGACAAGGATCTGCTGCAACCAGAATGAGAGCTGAGTCAAGAGGTAGAACTTGAAGATCCCAGACATATCCCTAGCTGGCCAGTTATCCCAGAGGTTATTGAAGTTGAGCCAGTAGTTGGAGTTCGCCCAGAGGTACTGCAAAATGGGGTCAGTCTATTTTGCCCTTCTACAATCCCTTCTCGCGCCAAGGAAAGGCTATAACCCACCATCCCAAAGGACCAGTAGCCTCCGTAGTAAACCACCAACCATCCCTGCTCCGCAAACCGCAGACTCGCCTTCCGCTTCAACCCTCCAGCGCGAGCAATTGGCTGGAAAATCCAATCGATAGTGATGGCCCTTGCCGCGGTGAACCCGATAATCGAGCCGATAGCAAAGTAGATATCACGCCATCCCTGGACGTACGTCCCCGTTTCGGGGTTGTAATGCGAGAGTTGGAAGAATCCGGCGGTGTAGGGTCTCAACGAGGGGTATACATTGTGAACGGCTAGGAGCATAGCTATCAATGTCAAGGAAATGCCTAAACAAAAACATTCGAGTCAGCCAACCAATAAAAAAGGGGCAAGAAGCTATGTTGTCAAAAATGACGCTTTCTGCCATCGTCGTAGGTCAATTGCAATTACCTATCTGATTGCTGAGCAGCCATTCCCTGGTGCTCACGTTCTTGGTGGTCCTCCGTCCATGTTGCGCGGAAACACACGCGTTGAGCTCTGTCAGGGGTTCGGTGGACGTCGATACTTCCTTTGCCATTGCGTCAAGGGAAGAAGTGTAGATGGCCGTGGAGGGAGGATGTGGGAAAGGGGGCCAAATTGAAGGGGAGAGGGAGTGGTCGGGTGGGTGGCTCAAATGTTTGATGTAAACAAGGATGTGGTTTCGAGGGGCAGGCTTGTCGGTGGTGTTTTTTCGGTGATGTTTGTTTGCCCGGTTTCAATGCTCGCAGATTCGATGTGTCGAGTCTCTCTTCCGTCGTGTGTGATCACTTCTTCGAAGTTGTGGGTGGAGGTGTCCTCGTCGTGAAAGCCCGTCTTGACTCAAAAACGAGGTAAGGTAGGATGAGCCGAATGGGGGATGTGAAGAAGAAAGAAGTGAATTAACGAGAGACTGGGGACAAAACCACCAAAACCCAACTTCGGCGAGGGAAGATAAATCCTCTTGAAAAGGGAGAGGAATAGTAAAGGGGGGGGATTATAAAAGGGAAGAGATATAAGATCTTGATTGAACGAAAGAAAGAAATGAAGAGAAAGAGAGAGAGAGAGAGTCGAAGGAGAGATCAAGAAGAAGAACAAGAAGAAGAAGAAGGACAGAAAGACTCAAAGAGAAATTCTTGGATAGGAAAGAAAAGAAAAAGAAAAGAAAGAAAACAGAAAAAAAGGGTGGAAGGAGACGCTTGGACCAATCAGAGGGTGGCATTAGCAGGGTTAGTCATGTACTCGATACATGCTATGTACATAAATACAACCGTCAGTACTCACCGCCTGCTGTCTCTGGCCAATGGTTGGGTGGGGAGATCTCACGATGGGGGATGGAAAGGTACCTGTCGGTGATGTGCTGAGACACCAAAGTTTGTATTGTCGAGGACATGGAGACAAAGTCACTCCTCCCCTTTTTTCTGGTCATGTGCAATTTTCTTGTTGAGAGTCGCAGATCTTCAACAGGGAATCTTGCCTTTTCTGGATGTCACCTGATATCACAATCTACACATGACTTTCTGAAGGAAGAGAGAAGTTGCATCGACGGTGATGCTTGCTCTCTGGTGACAGGTAGAAGGAGAGAGGGGAGGAGAGAGGGGGATGGAGAGGGATGGACCTCGTATGCTGTAGGGTGATATCATACAGAACACACATCTATTAACTACATCTATGGATATCAAATAACAAGCAGAGAAAAAAGATAATACAGATGACTTCCCCCCCCTGAAATCATGTTTCACAGGCACTCCCACCACACAACACAGTAAACTCATAACCGTTGAAGTACTCTAAGTACTCTATACTATGCAGCCGGGTTCTCAACCCCCACGTCCAATCCCGCAGTCGCTCCGCTAACATGCTCCTCCGCCTCAACTCCCACCTGCGCAAAATCCACCCCACCACCCTCCCCCCTCCCCTGCATCACCTTAGCAATCGCATCCACCACCTCCCTCTCCTCCCACACACTCCCCGGCGGCCTCGCCGGCACCCCTCCTTCTTCTCCCCCCTCTCTTCTCTGCATCGCCGACTTCTCCATCTCCGCAATCGTCCGCCAGTACCCATCATCCCTCGCCTTTAGCGTCCGATCCCTCACAACCGCATGCCGCGTCAGACCCACAGTCCGCAGTTTCCCCAGCACCGCCGACAACGTCGACGCCGCCGTCGAGGCAGCCGCTTCCGCCTGCTCCGCCGCTGTAGGCGGCACGTAGAAGAACCGATTAGTAGCCGAAACGTAGATCAACGACGCGAAGATCGCGTCTGCCAGCGTGAAGGCCAGGAAGCGGGTTGTTGTGGCTGTCGCGTAGAGACTCCACGGTGGTCTGTTCGTGCCCTTGACGCTCGCCGTAGGATCAATAGTAGCCGAGTAGTATGTATCCAGCAACGCCAACCCGCCCGCCACAAGGACGAATTTATTCCTCCATCCGCTGGTCTGTTCGCCCACCACAGGCGCAGACGTAATCACCCCAACGATAAAGAGGTGGACCAAATGCGGGAGAAACACATGGAACGGTAGGTGGTAGAGGAGGAACGTATTCGGATTCTCCAACGAGCAGAACGAGCAGGACAGCAACGTATCCGGCCCGAAACGGAGGTATATCTTCCTCGCGATCGGGGTCACAAGTTTTGCCTTCAGTTCCGGCGAATAGCGGCCCGAGAACATGCCATCGAGGCGGCGGAAGAGGAGTTCCGTCGACGTGGTCAGACGGGAGGATGTTAGGGAAAAGATGTTGTAGTGGGGCCAGATGGATGGGAGGCCGATGCTGAGGAAGAGGAAGACGGAGCAGGTGGCGAAGAGGATGGTTATTGCGCGACCGGGGAGGTCGGGGAGGGGACGGGGCGGTGGGCGCTGTTTGATTGAGTTGCGGAATGACCGGTAGAATGCGATGGCCTTTGGGATTAGGATCGGGGCGAAGAAGATCCCGAGGGTCTTGATGCTGGAGATGTTGATATGCTTAGCAAGGGTTTTTACCTCTCTGATAAGTTCAAAAGGTATACATACGTAGCGAAGGACACCATATTGCCGGGGTGGTGGACAAAGATCAGAGCATGATCTTCTCCAGAAATTCTGCTGCGTGTCTTTGAGGCTTGCCAAGAAAAATACGGGAGAGGAAGCTAAGATAAGATCTTATCAATCCTTTATCTTCCTCTCTCTTTCAGCAGCAGAGAAGGACACTTTCTTTATTACTTTAACGAGAGTTTTTACAAAGATATCCTTTTGAAGTTCAAAATAATACATTGCTGTAGAGATAATGCACAAAGGTATCGACTGAATGAATGGCCCATCCCCCCGGTTTGTACTTCATGAAAGAAATGCAACATGCAACCAGAAACACCAAAGTAATGAATGACAGAGAACAAAGGAAAAGCCAGTTCGCGTAACGCCAAACTTCAATTTACACAACGATCCCAGGAATTTCAATTAAACCCTGTTTGAGTACATGGCCGGGTGGTGAGCGAGGTTTGGTACCGCAATCTGAGGACTAGTCGAGAACTTGGCGAATTGGGCTGGATTCTCGCTGATCGGGGAGGATATTTTCAGGGTTGGTGTGGGTGTTGGAGACGGTGATGGTCGCTGGGCATGGCGGACTGATCCGGAGCGCACGCTGGACGATCGTGAGTGGTAGATTGGGAGGGTGTCGGCGCGGGAGAGGGTCTCTTCACGGCAGGAGTCCTTGCGGCCGAGGATGAAGGATTTGTGGCTGCTGGATCTTGTCACCACTTTTTGGGGAGCAACTGCGCCATAAGTGCGGACGTGGCGGGCCGTGACACCCAGTCGTCGATCGCGGAAGATATAGCTCTGAAAGAAAGGAACATGTGTTAGTCACTGTTACAAGTGGGGACCGGTAAGGGGAATATTGTACTCACCGCGAAGATATTGACCACCCCAATCACCAAAACGACGATTCCAGCAGAGATAACAATACGCCAGAACGCAAGGCCCAAGGACTCCTGGCTAGTAGCCTCCTTGTTGAGGTTTCCGAGGGTAGATACACCCAGGATAACCATCGTAACACCGAGAGTCACAAACCCGGCATCCTGACCGATCAGAGGCCAGTTCCGTTGGAAGTAGCCGCGGAAGATGGGAAGTTCGGATACGATAAGGAAGACTGTATAAAGTGTTAGAGAAAACGAAGGACGTAGGTATATCAGGGGAACTTACCACTCAAGCTGGCAGTGCCCACATGCCCGACAGCGTCGAAAAAGAAGAACTTGCTGACGACAAAGGTCTTCACAAGCATCACCGAGCTCGCGGCGATGACCGCCAAGAAGGAAAGGATATTTAGGACCCGAATTATGTTCAAGATCACATATCCGGGGCCAGCCACGGAGCGTCTGAAGAAACCCATTTTTGCAGATAACGGAGATAAGGAATGTCCCGAGAGGATTTGAAAGAGAGGGTCTTGGACGATGTAAGAAGGGTGTAAGGTATATGAAAGGAATAGAAAGGATGTCGGTCTTGAAGAAGTTGAGGTGTTGAGCAAGCTCAAGATAGAAGTAGAAGATAAAAGTGTAGAAGGTTGACAGCTGCACAGCAGAAGGCCAAGTCAATGAAGAAAGAAGTAGGTAAGTCAGGAGAACGCTCAATGAGAGAAAGAAAAAGGGAAATAAAATCTATAGAATCAATGAAGGCAACATGTCTCAAGAGAGAGGGGGAGAGAGAGAGCAAGGCTTTAGGTCAAGCCAACAATGATGAAAGATGCATGAAGGAGCATTGAATGTGACGAGGGAGCTGCCATATATGAAGACAACACCGTGATTCAAAGCGCCGTGAATAGTCAGGATCCCATTGTCTTGCAAAGGGGGGAGGGTTGATGAAACCCTTAGACTCGAAGTGTTGAAGCAATTGTAGCCAGCCGCTTAATTGAACCAGCATGAACAATAAACCCAAAAGAACCATGCGGCCCCCGCGGTGTCCTTGTTCTCCCCGGTTCTTCAATGAATCCTTTGTCTGAATGAGGCTCTATTCGCCCAACAATAGGGCCAGGCATTGGCTGCCCGACGGACGACCCAGGGGGGTGTTCCCAAGATAGATGTTTCTGTGTTTCAAAACCATGTCTCTGAAGATAGAAACGGACATCTGTGTCGTCGCGGTCCCAGGTCAACGCGAAGGACTGGCTGTGAGGGAAAGTTGAACATCCTCAGCGTCTCGATCGTGAGACGCTCAAAGATGTTTCGTTTTGGACTATTGAGGGGATCCTATTGGTTGGTCTATTGATCTTTCCCACGTTTCTGACTAATCTTCGCGCCGACAAAGAGCTGGCCAATCACATCCCTGTATCTTACTTCAAAGAGAATGTCTTGAAATATCATGTGACCGCGATCTTCTTCCTGGCGCTTCGACGAAAAAGAGAGAAAGAGAAAAAGTGAAGAAAAGGACTAGATGCAGAAGAAGATAGGCAGTTCATTTGCTATGGGAGTTACATAGTAGGGAAAACACTAGAAGGTATATCGTAGACAAGACAAAGAAGAAAGCAAGAGCGAACCAAAAATCCCCGTGACTCAACTTGCGCTGTCGCAGCGAAGAAGCAAATTTTCCCTCAAGATAACAAACAAGACCAGACAGACCCCGGCACACCGACACCAGAAATAAATAGTCGCTGACATCCCTCTCTCTCTCTCCGGAGAAAGACTTATTTTTATCCTCTACAACCGCCGAGCCTAAGGGTACAGTTCCCCACCAATAACTATTCTAAGAACCCAAAGAGAAGAACAAGACCAAGAAGACCAGTCATGGCTCGCGGAAATCAAAAAGAAAAGTCTCGCGAAAAGGCTCAGAAGGAAGCCTCCTCCGTCGTACGTATCGCCCACTGCCCTCCAACCCACCACATCCCTCCCCTTCGACGCACATCCCTCTCTCCTCAAACACTTCCTCTCCCTCAGCAGGCGCCGTTCCCCTGTCACCTCCCTTAAATACATACTGCTTATCTGCCGATCACATCAACTAACGTCTACTCTTCCCCCTCCACAGAAAAAGAAGAACACCCAGTCTGGCACCGAGTTCGCTCGCACCAAGGAGAACGTTGCTGCCATCATGCGCAAGAAGCAGGAGGAAGGTACGTCTTCCCTCTCCTCGTATCATTACCCACTCTTCCGAAAACTGGCGCTGACCATCTACAATAACAGCCGACAAGAAGAAAGCCGAGGCCGCTGGCAAGAAATGAGCTCCTACCCCCCTCTCGACCTTGATCGCCACTGCCAACAGCGAGAGCGACACAGATGGGGTAGAGCGCGTAAGCTTACTTACACTTGGGCGTGGGCGGGGAGCGCAACGAAGCGAAGACTTAGAATCAGGCACTTTTAGCGAAGGCGTCGTCAGTTGATTTCAGCGTTCCGTTCCCCCTTTTGAGAAGAATGGTTTTTTACGACAGAACAAACTACCCTCTTTGTCTTTGGATTGGATGAATATTATATACTTTTAAATAACAATAAAACCATCTATTTTTCGTAGGCTGTAGAGATGTAGAAACATATATTGGTAGGTTCGAGGTAAGTATCCTATATATCGAATGATATCACGCTGCACCGAGTCCCGAAGACGGAGGGATAACACCATTGCCCTCTCCCCCCATGGCACGAGCACTTCGGCTAGCCTTCGCCCCCTTTATCCATTTCTCCCACCGCTTCCCCTGAGCCAAAACTTCCGCACCATACTTGGCTCTCGCCGAATCATTCAACACCCCCAGCAAATCCAGATCAATCCCCAACTTCGCAGTCGACAGATCCACAAAGATCCAGAGACTCTCCCCATCCCATCCAACGTCAACAGCGAACCTGACAGTCCGCTCAACAACCGATTGCTGGATCTCATCGTCAACAGTCAATTCCAATACATACATCAGGAACATCCAACCGGATATATCCCGAGGGTGGGCGAGACACCACTCGTGCGTCTGATCGATGATAAAGCTCGCCAGCGTCTGTATTATCCGTGGATTGAACTCTGTGAGCGGGATATTCAGGAGTGCTGCCTGGGTATGAATTTCCGGCAAATCGTATTCGTGATGCCGCGTATACTCCGCCTGGTGGCACGCAAGCATGACCAAGAACTGCCGGAGATAGCTAAACGCGTAGTAATTCTTCGGGTGCTTTTCCCCGGCTTGCAGCACAACCGAAAGCTCTGTCTGGAGAAGTTCCTTGGAAACAGCCTTTCGAGATGCTGATAACGGGCTGATGTGGCCTCGATTCGGAGACGAGGACATAAACGCAAGCGGGTCAAGGCTCATCCCGAGTAACTTTCTCATAACCCAGTGTCGATGCTGCCATAGAGTCGGGGATTTGGCATGCCGGTATAACGAAGATCGAAGTAGGCATGTCGTGAAGGTTCGTTCGGCTTCCAGCGCCTTGACGAAATGTATCAACGACGGTTTTCCATTTCCCAGTTTAATTAATCTTCTTTTCCGCCAATTGCACGCGGTGATATGCTCGCTGTCGAAGAGGAGGATTATCTCAGTCGCCATCAACATCTCCAACTCTTTGGCTTGCCTCTCCTCTTCATTCACATTGCCTGTCATCCCTAGACTCTCTGCTCGATTGGACTGATGAAAGAATTTCTCCCGTGCCACGATGAAGGCCTGAGTTAAAGCCTTTTTCGTGATGCCGATAGACGTTCCCTCGTGAAGCAGAGGGCCAAATCCAGGGGGGAGTATCTCGATATCAAGCACTTGGTCTTTGCGACTGGCGAGTATTCCAGCAAGCTTGTTGCAGAAATACTCTTGAGAAGCGGAAGCCGACGCCATTGTATTTCATTTCACGAATCATCCAAGCTCTTCCTTTTGGTCGCAGTAGCCTGTGTTTGGAAGGGATCAGTGAGGCTGAACCATTATCAACAGTAAATATATTTCCAGATCTTTACCAAGATCGCTCAATTATAACTAGCCGGATACAAGGGAGTGCCAGGCATATTAAGTCTTCATAAGAATTCAGTCACTGCCTATGAATAAAAAAAAAGTGAGGATAAATAAGAACAACAACAGCCTCGCGGGGAAAGATGTTGATGCCTCAAGCAAAAGCAGGAAAGAAAGATTCTAAACTTTCGTCATGACGAAAGAATAATGAAATGGATACAAACTTCCGACCACACAAAAAAGAAGTAGATGTGGTCCAAGCTTCTTCCTCTTCCGCCCAACATCGAACTTGTCCTTCCAGTTTCGTCTGAAGGACTGCGAAGAGAACGAACAACTCTCCTCCGTCTCGCTCAAGTCGTCCTTTTTGGAGGATCCTCTGAAGACAGACGAAGCCGAATGACCGATCCGCACCGTCGAATTTGAACCGCACATCACCAGGTGGCGGACACCATCGACCGAACACCTCGTCACCGCCAACATGCTGTCCCTTCTCGTGGTCGTGTTTCTGGTCCAACTAGCCATATACTTGATTAATACTATCGGGGCGAGCACAATAGATAACCTGGTAAAGCCTCCCTGGCCCGACGTGACAACAACTACCCGGCCACACACCCGCACAATTTCTACACCCGAGGTGAAGGGATGGTGGAAACAATAAGACCAGAAGCTAACATTCCTTTCTACCTTGCAGTTATGGATCATCTACCTAAAACTACCACACCAGACGTCGCGTACGGCACGAGAACAAGTCAAGCTTAAACGGGAGGTTGTCCAGTTGAAGCGGGAGATGAATGCGACGAGCTCACAGGACGAATTCGCCAAGTGGGCAAAGCTGAGGAGACGGCATGATAAGACCCTGGAGGAATACGAGGCGAAGAGTACGTTCATATACAGGAAAGGAATCACGGGGGGACTATAAGGCTAATGATATTATGGTGTATAGACAAGTCCCTCAGTACTTTCAAAACCTCGTTCGATATGACGGTTAAGACTGGACGGTGGCTTGGTACAAATGGGTTGAAGTTCTTCCTGCAATTCTGGTATTCAAAGGTCCCGATCTTCGATCTTCCACAGGGTTGGGTGCCGTGGTATGTGGAATGGATTCTCTCGTTCCCACGAGCGCCGTGGGGTACGGTCAGCATACAGGTATGGGGAGCAGCATGTGCGGCAACAATCTCAGTTGTTGGCGAAGCGGTAGGGTCTGTTGTGGTGTACATGAGGACGAAGGAGGGACAAGCAGCTCCTGCAATGCGTGTGATGAAGGTGAGCTCGGGAGCAGCGGGCAAGACCGAAAAATCATCATGAAAATATCTCTTTGCAAAGTGTATGAATAATTAACTAGCATGCTATGACTTTCTGATATCCCCAGATCGAAACTAATGGAATAATGTTCATCAGATAATTTTAAATCGTTTGTCTTCAAGGGCATTCGCCGTAGCTGAAACCTCTGTGCTTGACTCTATGATTGGTATATCATCACTTGAACGGGGTAGGTAAGGGATTGGATCTGGCCTCTTCGACAAGGCTTCTGTGTATGTGCTCAGTAAAGGAAAACCACCAAAGTACAAAGCTCATCACCGCTTTTCCATAAGCTACAGAACCGTAAGATGATGAAAAAAAAGAAGGGGAATTGAACCCCTCGCCTCAAGAATAAGCCCCATCGAGTTACCCATCCTTTCGATCAAAAGACCATCAGGAAATAGGCAATCGCATGGCTATCCAAACACGACGAAAAGCAACCAACAACCCCCACCCGAGCCCCATCCCCCAATCCCATTGTTTCCCAAACATCCAACCATCAAAGGAAGGAGCCGGTCGGAGAGAGAGGACAGGAGGTGGAGGGGAGGCGTGAGCCGCTATGATTTTGCTTCTATGGCGGCGCGTTTCCGCATTGCCTGGCAGACCGTTGTCCGAAGACGGTGGAAAGCAGGATGTCCGGGGACTTTCTCCCAAAGCTTGTAAGTGGGGTATGAGAAAGCAACTCCTGTTAAGGAGGTTTTCTCTGTTCGTGAGCTTTGAATGCGATTCTTTGAGCGAGGAGTTGGGGGAAGAAAGAGGGAGGAGGGAAGAGGAAAGTGGGAAAAGATTTTATATGTTATTCTTTTTATTTTGGAACTAGCGCGGTTTGGCGAGAACGCTATTCCCGAAGCAGATTGTATCACGTGCAATAACCCCTTGGGCTATCTGAGGAAATATTTGCTTGTAGTCACTGTTGTTGGAACCGATGATGGGCATTGGGGAGTAATGAGGAGATTAAGGAGTAAAGGAATTTTGGAATTTTTATTCATAAAGTTCATTTGCACGACACAGACACCGGCACCGATGAGAAGACTCTTAACAGAACAGGACGGAGGATGTAAGATATAAACAAGTTATGCTGTGTGGAATAAGGACTGGCGACTGGAGCAAGATCTGGTGAGATAGCTATGCTTAAGCCTTAGACTTCTTCGCCTTAGTCTTCTCCTTCTTCGCTTTCGCTGGCTTCTCTTCGTCACCAGCAGATTCCCTACGACTCTTCCGGCTGGACTTCTCAGGAGTAGCAACATCGTCATCCTTGGCCTTCTTAGCCTTCTTGCTGGTGGTGGCAGTATCCGCCTCCGCAGCACGCTTCCCCTTCTTGGTCTTCAGGGTATCATTGACTTCGACCTCTTTCACCTGCTCCTCAACTGCTTCAACAACCTCCTTGCTCTTCTTTGACTTCTTCTTCGACTTCCCCGTAGCTTCTTTCTCGGCATCAACGGCTTTGACGTCTTCAATGACCTTGGTTTCATCGGCTTCCTTGCCTTCCTCGCCTTCCTCGGTATCCTTCAATTTCGCAGCCGCCCTAACTTGGACAGGCACATCCTCCACACTCTTTAGCGTTGGCAGTTTCATCTCATAACCAAGCGCCTTCATCTTTTCAGCCTTGGAAGCCCTCTTCCCCTGTTCAACCGCAACGCTCTTAGACCACTTCTCTCTAGTCTTCCCTTCCTCAAGGCGGAATTGCTCGACCCTATTCCAAGGGGTTTTGTTAAAACGCCTGTTTGCACCCTTCCACACTTCGGGGTGAAGTTGATCTTCTGGGACAAACTTGCACTTCAGGATGTGGCCGAACATGAGGTAGTTATCCATAGTGTCGGCGACGACCTTGGCAACTGATGTAGAAGCAAATTCGATAAACGCATAATGCTTGGACTGACCCGTAACGCGGTTTCGGGACAAACGTAGTCGGGTGATAGGGCCGAATTGCGAAAAGTAGGCTCGCATCTCCTTCTCGTAGAACCCATGGGGTATCCGTCTAGTTAAATCAACCAATGTTAGTTTATGAGGCGTGCTTCATAGGAGGGCGGTAAACTCACCCAACGTAAACAGCACCGGGCTCATCAGGGGTATCGCGCTTCTTAGCCTGTTTCTGGAGCTTCCTTTTCGTCTTTTTCGAATCCGGGATCCTGGGAACAGGCTTTCCAGCTTCGTAATCCTCATCACCGGAGATATCTTCCTCCCCACTGCTCTCAAATCCTCTAATGAGCGCGACCGTTTGGTCGTCTTCTCCTTCCGCTTCACTCTCACCCTCTCCAGCACCATTGACCGCATCCGAGGCGGGTTCAGGAGCAGGCTCCACTTTCTTGGCAGACTTTCCCTCTTTCTTATCCTTGCCCTTCTTTTCCTTTTGCGATCCCACGGCATCAGGAGCGGTATTGGTGTCAACTTCAGCTTCCTTCTTCGCCTTCTTCTTGCTGGACTTAGATTTATCGGCGACTGGGGAGTTCTTCACTTCCGAAATCTTAGCACCGACATCGTCGTTCTCATCATCGCTGAGGAAATCAGCAGCCCGCTTGCGGGGCTTAATTTTTCGGGCTGCGTCGCCATTGACTTTGATGGACTTTGATGCAACAACTTCTCCATCTGCTGAGGTCACCGCAGCTTTCACCTTGGCGACAGATTTGGTGGATTCTGCGGGGGCTTTGCTTGGTTTCTCTTCCGACTTTTTGGATTTCTTCGACGGTGGGACGGGTGCGGTTGCTGCTGGAGCTGGCGCAGCTATTAACAGTTAATTCGCTGTCAAATCAAGTACTCTATCACGGGGGTTACCTTTGCGCTTTTTCTCCGTCTTTCCTGGAGCCATTGCGATTTACGTTTGTTGGTCGCAAATTGTTGATTGGAGATTTGGACGATTGATTGTGTTGTTGAATTTTTGTTTTTTGTAATTTTTGTCCTGTCAAAAAAATTTATGCCAAGAGTTCGAGCTCGACGGGAACGCTAACAAAGAACAACCAAAGAGAAGTTTACATGGCCTTGGTTTCTCACCTCAACAACATAGAGGGTAAGTTGTTGAAATGGGGAAGAAACGGAAGACGAAGCATAGGGAACTAACCCAGGAAGAGATATGGGATGACTCCGCCCTCATCCAGTCCTGGGATGAAGCTGTGGAGGAATACAAGGTGCGCTTTCCATCTTTCCGCTGTACTCACGTGATCACGGCCATTCTAACTTGATATCTAACAGCTCTACCACAGCATTCATGCGAGGGGTGAGAATGTCGAAGATGTTTTGCGTCAAGCTACTGCCGGGGGAATAGAAGAGGATGACGCAGCATATGAGGACGACCACGGAGCTTACTTAACCGGGCATAATGGCCACCCGGGTGAGGAAGAACCGGAAGACGGTGAGGTCGAGGAAGAAGAATACGTACCCGCAGATGCGTACTCTCAAGGAGCTTCTCAGCCACATGTACCCAAGGTATGGCACGGGTGAAATGATCCCGTCTGAGATCCCATTACTGATGCGCCACACAGGATACATCATCTCCAGCACAACCTCGTCGGGGGGCTGATAACACCGGAGTTTCAGCCACGGGAAAAGCTGTAAAGGAGGGTATGAATATGCCACAGGCGCTTCTTGAAGGAGGTGAGACACCACTCCAAACACCCATTCCAAATGGTTGACCAGCTAACGCGATGTGTTACGAAACCAGCCAAGGACGAAAGCTTAAAGAATCTTATGATGGCCTGGTATTATGCCGGGTACTATACTGGGCTTCACGAGGGACAGCAGCAGGCAAATCAGCAATAAAGTTCTTAGGAACAATCTACGAGTAAGGGCAGGGTTTGTCAGGGTATATGAGACTTTTAATGTTCTATGTTCCTATTTCTGGATTGTGAGAGACGCCCTCATTTGGGTTTCCGTCGATGTGATGGAACGCATGGGCGTGAGCGCTAATGGGAAGATTTTAGGTCACCAAATCGTCTATGGAACGAGGGAATCCAGAATTTTCTTGTTTAGGAATCGATTAATTGATAGGAAAATGTGATAACCCAGCGTTGGCCAAGGTCTTGGAAGTTTAATACTATGAAAATAATACATCTCGTGAGGTTTCATATTGTACGGGTGCTGGTTTTTAGCGGGCATGCGGGAGAAGATCGGACGAAGTCCACCGTCGAGGTGGTGAATATGCGAAACCGCCCAGGCCAAAAACGAAGAACATCCTACTCATGGAGCCATCAACGGCTTTCTGAGGTTGTCAACCGCCCCAAGAGAAGAAGTTGCCGCTCAGTTAGTCGATGCCAAGCATTGATGATCTCGAGTCTTCAAACCCTGGCACTTTCCTTATTGTGGCTAGTGCGACATCAGCCCAACGACCTGAAACTCAACGAGCGTCGATGTCAACAACATCTCAATACTTGAGACGAAACTCGCGACAGTCTCTCCTTCACCAACGTGAAGTTGACATGCGCTCTGTATCATGTCGCCTTTTAACTTGGTTTTTTTAGACTTCGGGCGGCCTGTCTGCATGCGATTGACACGGACCGTGGAGAATCCGACTGTGATTCTCCAGCTTTACCCCCAGCCCCTTCATGATAGATGAGACAGGGCAAGCTGACCCAAGAGATCTCCAATTTCATGCAGAATTTAAACATGATGATTCCCCTCGAGAAGTAACAGTCCATCTTCCTTTCTCTGTGCAGAAATCAGTTGTCGTTTTCTATTGCTCTTGTACCATTCCTTCTTTTATCAAGCCAGACTTGACTTATTTACTTCCATTCACTTCCCATTTATATCTTCAGTGTCCCGAGCAGGCCCTCGACATATTAAGCCTTTTGTCATTCTTTACAACAAAGTGTTGGAGCCTCATTCTATCTCTGAGCTTTCACATAAAGGAATTATCGACATTCCTGCGACCGCAATTAATAAGGTCAAGCTATAATACCACTATCTACGAAATAATGGCAAGACTATTCGCTTGGGCAGCTCTCATAGCTGGAGCATGCGCAGCTTCCCATCACCAGGGCGGTCAGGCCTCAGGTCTACCTTTCGTCCTATCCACAGGCTCTAGCGGCCATAAGAGTGGGTATGGTGGCGGGTACGCCGCTAAGGCGGCCTACGGCGGATACGGTGGAGGATATGGTCACGCTGGATATGGAGGATACGGCTATGGCTACGGCGGCAACAGTAATATCCAAGTCGGAATTACCATCATCACCACAAACGCTGGGGGAGGTGCCCAAAACCAGGAGTGGAACAACCCCCCCATGAAGGCCGGAGTGACACATCAGGTAAGCCTTACCCCAACTCGCCTTCAAAAATCTATACTAATCTTTACATCAATTCAGGTAACTGTTGGTGGAGAAGCCGGCCTTGTCTTCGCTCCTGAGCAGTTGACAGCCGCTGTGGGTGACATGGTTCAATTCAACTTCCAATCCGAAAACCACACAGTAACCCAGTCCGGATTTGACACCCCTTGCGATAGGTTGGCGGGCGGTATTGACTCTGGTTTCATGCCCAACCCGACTGACTCTGTTACCCCCCCGCCGACAATGATGTTCCAAGTCACGACCACTGAGCCCGTCTGGATGTACTGTCGCCAGGAAGGCCACTGTGGACAAGGGATGGTTTTCAGCATTAACCCAACCGCTGATAAATCCCATGAGGCTTTCAAAGCCAACGCTATCGCATCTGCACAAGTTGCTGCCCCCCCACCTCCCCCTCCTGCTGCATCTTCCTCCGTACCTCCCCCATCTACACCACCAGTCATTGGATCTTCGTCCGTTGCAGTCGTTGTCCCACCTGCTGCTACCCCACCGGCGGGAGGCAATGTCGCCCAGGGCAGCGGATACTTGGGAAGTGGAGATGCCTGCTCATGCTCGTGCCTTTGCTCGGCTGGAGCATTCCCAGCTGGGGCTGGTATTGGCGCCGTTGGCGGCTTGGGTGGTAAGTTCTCTCTCCCATCCCACGTTCACGCTCTGAGGTAATCGAATATAACTGACTTGATTTCTTTAACAGGCACTATGCTGATTGGCCCAGCTTAAACAAACCATCCAGACTTTTAGATAGATGCCGAGAAGGGAGAACCCTAATCCTCTGAAGCCCTAGTCATCCCCTGCCCAACCCAACCTCCTTCTCCAAGGTCCACCTCTGCCGCCATGTATCCCATTTCCATTTATTATTTATTATGTCTTTCTCGGCGAATAAAACGGGGGAAGCTTTTCCTTATAATAGAATAACGAGCCTTTCCTCAACCCCTCCCCTTCAGGAACCACTTTTTTTTTATCGGCGTCTTCTCCCCTTTCCCCTTTCCTTATTTTGGGTAACCTCCGTCAGGACGGGAAATATATGGTTTGATACCACTAGGTTAAATTATATCTGATTTCATATTGTCAAGTTATGTGCAATTGCTTTGTGGTTTGTCTCTTTACTTGCTGGGTAGTTTCAATGTATGTACATCTAAGATATATGTTTGCAATCGAACTAAATTTATTGATTTCTACATAAAATGTATCTTACATCTAATAGACACGTCTCAGCCCTATATAAAAAGAGAGCGTACGCAACACGAGTAAGAAATGATCAAGCAGAAAAGGAGAAAAAGAATTTTCCCCATCCACCCTTCTCATCGTCCATCTTGGCAAAATTTTGACCTCGAGCGTAAAGAATACTCCATCATCGAAAAAGGGATGGTCGAGGCTTCGAATTTGCCAGCTTTGTTTTGGGTTTTCCCTCTCGAAATAGAGGTCACGGGGGTAGAGGGAATGCGTGGAAGCATATATATGAGTAGGGTCATCGAAGCTAAACTCGATGTTTGTCCTTTTGAACAGGTGCTCCGTACATATCGGCGCACGAAAGAGCTTGAGAGCTGGCAAGGCTATGACCCGGGAGAGATATTCCGGCATCAGTGGGTTGGCTCAGGTGTTGAGTAGAAGGGAGTAGGATCCATTTGCGTCACATTGGTGTAGCTGAAATGTTAGTTCGCGAGATCGTAAGGCATAACATAACGCCTTTTTCTGACATAAAAGACCACATCATTTCAAGAATGCGTTGGAGATAAAAAGCCCAATGTGATTCGTAGCTAGCCCGTTGTTGTTCTCGAGACACACGGAGAAAGAGTCGAAAGAAAAAGAGAGGTCTGTAAGCTCAAAAGCGAACCCGACATCGCGAGAGAAAAATGCAATGGCGGGATTAGACGAGCAATTTGTCCTTCTCGGTCCCATAACTATAAATTTGTGGAGGCAATATGCGATCATTCCTTTCGAATTTCGTGTGCACTCAACAAGGGTATTTCGGAGACCTGAAATATGTTTTATGGTTGAAGAAGGAAAGGAAGAGAGAGAGAAAAAAATTAGACGAAGTTTTGATGATTTGAAGTTGAGTGGAAATGGAGTGGAATATCTATAATCCGTCTTGTGCGTGGATGATCCTTTCTCCGCTGAATCTCACACCGCTTTCTGCGGGCGGTGTGCCCTGTGTAGCCATCCATTATATAATTTGCCGGCAGAAAGAACAAGGCACCAGAATGCGGTTCACCCTGTTGTCGTCAAAGGCAATCGCGATTAAACCCTCCCTCGACTTGTAACGTTGTGCTATTCATTACCCCCTTGTTTGCCTCGATCTATAAAAACACTGCCAGCAACTACTAATTTTAGAGACCATGCCGCCGTCGCGAGCTCATAACGCCGTGGGTGGAGATTCAACTAGATCTCCAACACGTGAAACCTACGCGACGAGGATACGGAAACGAGAGCGCGAAGAAGATGAGAGTAGCTACGGAATAGAATCTAGTTCTAAAGCTCGCGTGAATACTCCGCGATCATCAAAAAGGAGAAAGAATCAACTCGATGCAGCTAGCGGCGGACATGCTGTGGTTGACTTGACCGGTGACGAACCGGGACCCTCGACACCGATAAAGAAGCGCAAACAATCGAAAAAGAGCCCCGAATCCGCAAAGTCCCCGGGAGAGCGTAGGAGCAGGAAATTCCGTGATCACCCGCCGCAGACATTTCTGCTGAAGCTTGAAAGAGCTCGGACTCAAAGGTTCGCGCCAGTCCCCTCCCCGTCTTGCTACGGGACGATCTCTAATTGTTTCTATGGATAGAATGTTCGTTGTTGGCCGCACAAGGTCAGGGACAGATAACGCACCCGAAGAACGGGTCGAAATAGTCGGAACTACGGGGAACATCTACACTATCGTTATTGGGAAGGAGCCTTCTTGCTCCTGTCCAGATGCGAAGAAAGGCAACCAGTGTAAACACATCGTCTACGTGCGTTATAGCTTCAATCCTAGCTTCTTTCACCCTATCACCCTAGAATTATTCTTATCAAAGCTTATGGAACTAAATTGGAATGCCTCAACCTCAGGTCCTATGCAACGTCCTCAAAGCTCCAGAACACCTGCAATACCAACTCGCATTCCTTTCATCGGTTAGTTTGTCCGGAGAAGCTTGAAGTTGCCGTTCTAACTGGCTTAGGAACTCAACGACATACTATCGCACGCTCCACCGAACCCTAAGGATTCAACTTCGGCCGAAGAGGAAGACGGCAAGCGCAAAAAGGTCGAGGGCGATTGTCCCATCTGTTTCATGGAGTTTGAACCGGAAACGGAAGAAATAGTCTGGTGCCGAGCTGCGTGTGGAAACAACATCCACAAAACCTGCTTCGAGCAATGGGCTGCAAGTTCACGGAAAAGTGGAGATCAGGTCAAATGCGTATACTGGTGCGATATAAAATTACTCCCGTTCGCTGCACCTCAAATGTGAGCCTTTTACAGCTAACTCTACCACCTTCTTTAGCCGGTCGAGATGGGAGCAGGATCACGGCCCCATGACGGAAGTTCTCAAGTCCGGATGGGTGAATGAGGAGGGTTACTACAATGTGGGAGAAGAGCTGGGGTTACCAGAAGAAAGGGGTAGGGCCACCATACCTTTGTATTGACCCCGGAGTATCTCCCGCTTCAGTCTTGCAAAACTCTCCCTTATTATTACTTGAAGGTAAATTAAGCTAACTTCTTACCTTTGTGTTGATAGATTACTCCACATATCATCGTTTCTGGGCGCGCCGACAATACTATCCCTATTACTAGCTCGAGTAACCTTCTCTTGAGTAGAGCTTTCTCTAAGACACTCTTTACCTCCATTCGGTCCTGAGCAAATGCCATGGGCATAGGGCCTATGCACTTGGGATCCTCAAGGCCCTACGGGTTGTGCTATTGCCTCTCTGTTTATATTGGCGGGGTTGGCTGCTAGCCTCAGCCCGAACTGGAGATTTAAATCGGAGGTGTTACGCTGGCCTAACCCTACCTTTCCTCATTACCGTTTATTATACCCCTATAAGATTTTCAGTTCATTGTTTTCTGCAAGATTTCGACAAGATTTTGGGGCTGTTTATCCAAGTAGTCCTCATTCTCTAGGTTCTTCGTCTTACTCCCGAGAGTCGGGTTAACCCCTATTCTTCGTCTACTGCCACTGTCATGAGTGACATATTCCGATGGACTAGGTGCATATACAAGCTCCGGGTGGTTACGTCGACTTCATTTGACTAACAGTGCTTTGATATTTTTCGAGTGGTCAAGCGTAGCGGATCGAATAATTGCAAATCCAGGTTCAACTTCTGGCTTCACTGCGACCCTTGGAGTACTTCGGTGTTCAAACAACATTTTACAACATACATACATATACCTCCGATCCATTCCTTGCCCAATTTTAAACTGCAGCAAACACCATACCCAGAAGCGTCAAAGGGAAAGAAAAAAGTCAATATGCCCGATGCTTCCCCCAAATACTCCAAAAACAGAATGATACACTAAACATAATTCTCATTCCCCACCACCTCTCCTCCTCCCACCTCTAATAGTCGCAGTACTAACTCCTTCCTCACCAGTCATCCAAGACGGCATACGACTCGGGTCAACTATCTCGTATTCCGCAAGCTGACGGATACCGGATATCACATCGGTTCCGGAGAACGTAAGTGTCATGGTACGTGATGTTGGGATATCGGAGGCCGTATTTTCATCATCGTCATCATATATGGGCGGGGGTTCCTCTCCATCTAGGAGAGGGGGATCCTGTAGGTGGATTTGAAGACGGTCGAGTGGGGCTGTTGTTTGGGAGGAGGTGGTTCCGAAGCGGGAGGATACAGCTGCGGATTGGAGTTTTTGCTTTTTATGGGAGGGTTGGGGGGTGTTTTTATTGCCGTGTTTTGAGGAGAGGGATATATCCGCCAGAGGTCTTTTTTGGCTGGTGGTGTCTGTTGACGAGGGTTGGGGTTGGCGGGTATATTTACTTCCGTTTTCTTTGCCCTCTGAGTCTATTGACGGTAGTGATGAGAACCTGGGGTCCACGGGGCTGGTGTCTACGACGGCGTCGGCGAATATGCTGAAGATGCCGTTTGCGGCATTCGTCCTCCCCGGTCCACGGAGGGAGAGGAGAGTTTGTAGAGATTTTGCGGTCAAGGATGTTGGTTGGAGTGAGTATCGTTCCTGGGGACGGGAAAGAGCTTTTGGTATTGAGTCCCGGACGACCATTTTTAGGGTTCGGGTATTTGCTGCGGATGAGGATGCGGATGATGACGCGGTGGAAGGGTTCGGAGAAGATAGGGAGGTGTATATGAAGGGGCAGCTGTCCGGGAAAGCGACATATATGATCCTCGAGGAGTCTAGGGTTTGGGAAGCTTGTCGTGGGTGTCGGTAGGGTGAGTCCGTGACGAATATCCGGAGAAGTGTCAAGGGGAGTGTTTTTAGGCGGGAGATATGGTAGTGCGCTTTTACCAATGGGGATATTTCACGTTGTAGGTTTTTGAGGAAGGTAGAGGCGTGGAATCTCGGTAGGGAGGAGGAGAGATCTTCTGATACTAGGGAATGGTCTGTTGATTTTTTGGCAGATACGCGAGCGAGCTGGAGTGCCGTCCATCTCTGCTGTCCCGCGGGGTGGTCTTCGATGAAGCGGACGTCGATGGTAGCTAGTTGCCGAAGAGAAAGTCCTTGTCTCCAGTCTCCTTCCAAGATACGATCTATAACTTCTCTTTTCCCGCCTTTCCGGTCCCTTAGCTCTTGATACACGTTCCTAGCCTCCTCCGCATCCCGCGCGGCAGGATAAGGGTTTATCTCATCTTCATCGTCGTCCTCGTTGACCTCCCAGTCACCCGCGCCCTGTCCGCCAGTTCCGCCCCGACGCGTGAGATAAGGAGGGTATAGATCGATATTCTTCTCGTCGAGCCATTGGAGGGCGATATCAATGAGTGATGAGCGCGATAATCTATTTAATGATTTGAGAAGCGCGGGCGTACTCGAGGGTATCCGGAGGTTGTCGGGGAGGCTCGCGGTGGTGGGAGCGCGAATTGAAGCACGTGGTGCCATTGTCGCATTGAGCGACTTATTGTTGAATATATCTATATTCACAATTTCATATCCGGAACGCTCTCGATCTCGATTCCGCGATGTCGAAAACCGAATCTCGACTCTTCGGGACTTTGAAGATCGCCAAGACCAAAGAGTAAACAAGCCGATAACGAAGTCACGTGTAGATAGCAGAGCTATCACCTACTTTGTGCATCCAACTTCGTCATTTGAGATTTCAGAACGAGTCAAGCATGCAGCAAAGATCAACGATGGAATGCAGGATGGGAAGTTTGAAATGACGATATTGTCTGACTGAAGAATCTATCTGATCACTGTTGCAGGAACTTTCAACAGGGACACAACAAGAAAGAAGGTCTCTCACATTACTCTACACAAGACACAGCGGATTCCTCTCGCCAGACTCAGCATCACGACCGCGGTTTCCGAGCCGTCGCATCCCGTGGGATGTCAAGCAACCCGAAAGCGATCTGATCGATATTATCAATAGTCGACCTTAGACCATTCTTTTCTTTTTCTCCTTCTCTCAAACGAACCCCCATTTCCCCATACTCTTCGTTGTCCAAAGAAGGCAAGTCATCAACTGACCAAAAACGATTCACAAGAGCCACAGGACGTGGAAGGGTTGAATCAGCAAACTCGACATCTGCGCCCCCGTTAACCGTGGCTCCAAGAAACTGGGGTAATAGGAAGAAGAATGAGGAAGATCATCGACTTGAAGGGCTGAAAGCCACGAGGAGTGCATCAAGTCAAGAAAACCCCCCACGTTCTGGCATCTGCTATTCATAGCATCGAATAACGCGCTCGTGAAAAAACAAGAGAGAATAATCTCCTTTACGAAGACCCTGGTACGCTGGAAGCCTGGGGTTCGGATGAAAAGGGAGTCCAGACGGCCTGATTTCCTCAGCTGAATATAAACGAGGTTGTCTATCCTTGGTGATAGTCTGACGATGATATCAGGATTTGGGGGTTTTCTCCGGCGCGCATTGACACGGAGTTAGCTCGGTGACAAAAGCGCGAAGGGAAGTCAGAGTATCAAAAGACCATCTTGCGTAGGCCCTTGACTCTCGCGAAATGGTTGGAGGCTCGCCTGGGATGAGGCCAGTTCGATGTTCAAGCTCTGTCAGAGTCTCACTCTCACTTGGGTCGGCTTTAATTATTATTTGCTTCTTTCGTGGCTACGCTACTATTCCGCATCGGGTAAACACCTATCTCAAGTAGGTTAAAAGGTTAAACTGACCAGATCACGTCATTCTCAGATCGCTGCAGTCGGCGCCAGCCGAGGTCCTGTTTGGACATCGGGCGTGGGGGCGTCAGGTCAAGCTTCTGGAAGGATTGAGTGCTCATTGGGTGAAGGGGATGACTTTCTCTTGAGGCCTTGCGACTGTGCCCGTTCCCCCCGTATGCAACGGCGGATAGTGACAAGGGCCCCAGTGATGGGCAATGTACAACTCGCCCGAGTCGCGGCTTCGCTTCAACGGACGGGGTCAGCGAGAAAGCGGAACGACTTGCAACCATGCCCCGTACGAAATGAGAGAAAAAAAGCACAGTCCTTTTCTCGACACAGCTGGACACTTGGGTGAGAGCTTTCGTCTCCCCATCCAGCGGAACAAGTGTGAGCTGGACTGCATAATGGAGACGAGGTCTGTGACCTGCATTTGCCTTGGCCCGGTAATATTCACGAACCAAGCGACCGTTTCGCTTCCATCTCATGCACGCCCTCTTCTGTAACACAAGCACTGAGCACTCCCACCAAACCCCACAAACTGGATCCAAAGGAAAATCGAAAGAAGGTGAGGACGATTAAAAGGCCTTGGCATGATAGTTTATGCTTTTTATGCAAGGCCTCTCTTTCATTCAGTGGGGGTGCCCTGACGGTTCGGCGGTCGGATACATATTGATGAACTTCCCCAGGCCGAGTCCACGGACCAGCTGGCAGAAGCATCAAGTTCAGCGGTTGAGTTCCATTCACTTTTTTCTTTTTCTTTTCGCTTTCTCGTGCCTTTTCCTTTTCAGTGTTCACTACTGCAGTTTCGGCTTGGTTGCTTGTGGATTTCGGGAATGGCCGGGTTGGCGCGTCCAGAACCAGACGGTGTCTTGTCTTGTCCTTGAATTATTCTGGTCTGTTCCGGATTTATACCTATCTATCGAAGGTTATTTTCCTCTCGAAGGAATATGGAGTCGCAGTGGAGAGGTGAGGGTCCTGGGATGGAAAGAATGGATGGGAAGAGGATATGTCCGGAAAGGGCTTATGTCACGGTGTCCGATCAGAGAGAGAAAAAGTTAAGCATTGTGACATAAGCGAGTGGGCGCCGTGACTCGTCAGCAATCCAAACTCTCACACACATGGTCAGGGACTCGGGATTGACCTTGGAGTGACATTGATGGGTGCCCGACCGGCCACGCCACAACCAAGTATCTTCGAAGTCCCTTTGATATGATCCCGAGTATTTAATCTACCCAACCGTGGGATGGAATTTCATGGATCAACTGAAGGATGATCCAATGGGGGAGAGAGTGAAGAAAACATGCTTCTTTCCTTGTTACAGAGTTTACAGAGTTTACAGAGTTTACTCAGGGAATCCAAGCCTTTTTTAATAATGTGAGAAATGATTACCCACCAGGAATCATATGAGGAATTTGTAATCCACCGTCTTTGCAAGAACAGGTGGCGGATTCTTGCCCTTCAAGAGAGGGATGAGGGTGAGCATATGAAGGGCACCACAGGCAGATTGTCTCTGGTACGGGATATTTGGAAACAGGAGACAAGAACAAGAGTCTCAGCCCCGTTCTCAAGCGCATCGCATTGCATGTGGAGAGGAAGAAGAAGATAAGAATAGAGAAAAGCGAGAGAAGGATCTCCATCAGAGCACATGCTTAAAGTACCTGTTCACCTATCATAAGTGGTTCCAGTACTTTTGCCTCTCATCCACAATCACTGCTATCACTGCCACTTACGGAACTTCTCCCGATCTCCCCCCCTGTTTAGTCAGCCACACCAACTTCTGCCACCTTTTTTCTTTTGTTTTCCTTCACCAACGCTGCCTCTCTCACTCTCTCTCACTCTTTCTCTCTACGCTGCCTCTGCCTCTCTGTCTTCTCCCCCCACGAACTCCCTGATCAATTCAAATTTCCCGTACCAACAGAGGGGCAAGACAGGACAACAACTTTCTTTTTTCCCATCACATACTTTCCTCCCTTACCCCTCTCCCTGACTCAAAGCCCTATCCCACAACCTCCCACTCCCACTCCCGCTCTGTCCTCCCCGTCAATCCCAGATCCCAGGGCAGACAAAGAAAGGGCAGTTAAGCAGTTAAGAAAGGCTGAAGCCCTGCTATCTGCTATCGTGACTCGATATTACCACGTGTACGGTATCAAACGTCTTTTTCGTCCACAGAGATAGAGCGTGGGGTGGTTTTTCTGTGATCTTCTTCTTTGCTTTTTCTTTCCTTGTTAAGCCAAAACGCACCAAAACCGAAACTCCGCCCAAATTCACCCGAACACGCTCTCAAAGGAATCTCCCTCATCAATCATCTTCTGCCATTCCCAAATCCCACCAACAGACACCACTCCACCACTCTCGTCTTCCTGCCTTCAGATCGCCTTCACCTTTTGATAGAAAGGAATCTTATCGTCGTCACCGTCGTCACTTCAATTTAAAAGAAAATCAATCCGCCATTGACCCCGTTTTGACGACGACGACCGACACTCTCTTTCCCTCTGTCTCCTACCGCCGCCATGTCGGGCTACCACGGGCGTCGTGCACCCAACTTCTCGCAGTATCTGGACGACTTGAACACGATCCCGTCGCCATACGATCAAGCAATGCAGCAGCAGCAACAGCAGCAGGACGCCTTCAACCTCGACGCCGAGTTGGCCCTCTTCACCAACACCGAGTTCCTCGACTTTGACAACCTGGCCGCCGGAAACATCTCTGGCAACGTATCCGTCAACTACGACCCTGCCGAGGATGAGCTTCCTTCCAAGGGTCATGCGTCCGTCAGTAAAGGCCATGATATGAAATATGTGGATCTACTAAATGGTAAGTGATAATATCGTGATTTTTGAGTCTATCGTGGTTTTTTGATCGTGGTGGTCGACCTCGCCGGCGACGTTTTTTATCGGTTTTGATATGGCCGCAAAATCGCAACCTATCACCGTTTTTTTTACATTTGACTTTCTTGGTACTTCTGCTCTCGTGCTTTTTTAAGATACCCAACTTTCTACTGCGTGTTGCATTGTTTTGCTGTTCGTTCTGCACCTGATTGGGACCCGAATTCTTATATCTCCAGGTGCACACAAAAATACCCTCAGGATCAATCTATCTTCCAAAAAGAACGATAGTAGCCTTGTGAGAGTGTATGAGCGTGTGTATCTGGAGATATAAAAATTATTATATCCATCCACTGCTTCCCCCTTGTCATCTGTTTCTTTTTTTTTCTCTCCAACCAACTATCCCACATATACGTGCTTTACGTTATCTTGACCCAGACTGGCGTCAACACGACATCTGGTTGCTCCTGCAGCATCAAAAAATACACTCCCCCCCCAAAAAAGACGAAAAAGACCAAACACACGAAAACCGTCAAATAGCCCTTTGGGCGCCACCAAGAGGGACCAACCCGGGCAGTCTCACACCCTGTGTGACTCTTGTTTTTTTTCGTTACCTTCCACGCCCACTGCCTCTTTTCTGTTTCTGCCACCTTTTTTTGACCCCCGCAACCTGCAAGACGTGCTGATCATGGACCGTCACGCAATTTCACGTGACTATCACCTCCAATACCCTGCCTACTTTGGTATTTCGCTCTCTTTTTCCTCTCTCGCTGGCACTTTTTACATCCTTGATCCCCAGGATCTCCTATCCGCTCCCGTTCGTGATTGTTGCGTTTCTTGTCTCTTGTTCTCTTTTTTTTTGTTTTTTAGTGTTGCCGCTGCCTATCTTTTCTACCCCCCTCGGTCCGCTTTCTTTCATCATCCTCTCCTCTATCTCTATCTTCATCATCACCTGTCTTGCGTGTGTTTCTAGATCGGATACCCCCCCTCTTGTTGTCGCTTCTATTCATCACTTCTACCACACCCCCCTTATATCAAGATCCGCCTTTTGGGTTTCTATCCCTTAGGCGCGGGACTGCTATGTTATGTCGCGCCAGTTCGGAACTCAACTGACGTCGTCTCTCTTCTACCATCCAGGCGATTTTGGCAACGCGCAACAGTACCCTGGGTTTTCTCCTCCCATGGTTCCTATGCACGGTCACGCCGGCTATCCCTCTGCGACTCACCCCCACACAGCTGCAACAAACAGCAGCCATCACCACGGCCACACAAACGCCGGTAACCCCAACGGACACGGCGGCCCAGGAAGCGACTTGGGAGGTCTAGACACCACCTCCCCCATCTCAGTCTCCGGCGACCACGCCGCTCAGGCTGGTCTGCCATCCGGTTCGGACAGCGGAAGCACCCCGCACACTCTCGAAGACGCTTCGCGCATTGCCGCGGAAGAAGACAAGCGTCGTCGCAACACAGCTGCCAGCGCCCGTTTCCGGGTGAAGAAGAAGCAGCGTGAGCAAGCGCTTGAGCGCACAGTGAAAGAAGTTACCGAAAAGAACAGTGTCCTCGAAAACCGCGTCAGCCAACTCGAAATGGAGAACCGTTGGTTGAAGAACCTGATCACCGAGAAGAACGGAACCGTGGCAAACGACAACGACGTCTCGGAGATGCTCAGAAAATTCCGCGAAAACGAGGAGGCTTACGGTCGGAAACCAAGTCAAAGCAAGAAGGGAGTCGGAACGAGCTCGTGATGGGTCAACAAATGGAATCGAACTCTTCTTTTTGTCTTTCTATGTCCCATATATTGAACTTGTCGGCATATCCCTTGGCCATTTTTTCATGACTTTGTTTTTGCTCTTTTCTCTCCTATCTTGAATGATAGTGATGAGTGATGGGGTAGCGGCGGTGTTTGGTTTTTCCCCCTCTGTTTTCTTTTTTTTTTTTTGTTCGCCATGTATATGGTCGGTGGAGAAGGTTGGCGGGATTCGAGAGTCCTCGAGAGGCATCAAACTCATCGAGGTCATAATGAGTTTCCCGCGACCTAGTGCGAAGGATTTTTCTACCCTTATTCCCCTCTCTCTCTATCTCTCATCTGTTCTTGATTCTACTATTTACCCCCAGCCTTGTTGAACAGGCAGTTTTGGATTTTTCCCCTTTGCGCCCGTCCTCCGACAATACGCCTACGACACGTCATTCACCGTTATCTGACTATCACCTTCAGCTAGTCTACCGCATGTCTACTTTCCGATTTCATATACCTATGGAATTTTCGGGAAGGAAAGACTGGGGAAGATGAAACTCGGGTCCGACTCCATACGATTCGCCATGTCAGGGTAGAATGGCATGTCTCACTGCCTTTGTCGGGGAGTCCAGGGTCAGAACACTTTTTTCAATTGATTTGATAATTACACTAGGTAGATAACCGGGCCAGCTCTCACATCAGCTCGCAAGCACAGACAGCAACCCACCAGACATATAAAGTCGGTTTAAATAGATATACAACCAGTTACGCTTTCTTTTTTCTCCTGTCTATTGGGCTCTTTTGGATATCATCTTACCCAACACCCTTTTACCTGTGGCTATTTTGGATATTGTTCTAGAATGCCTATCCCCCTGTAATAACCCTAGAACTGACGACAGTTGATAAAGCAACTTCTTGCATATTGGAGGTACGTACTTCAGCACATCATGACACTCGCTCCCTCATCATTCCGCCAACCCTAAATTCCTCCACACTCCCTGACCAACAATCTTATAGGGCCATGGCGCAATATCCCGATCCACGACGCCGTGCGACCGCGCCTCGCAACATGACAAGGAACAGGCACTCTGACAGGAATATGTACAGCCCTGTCCTGATGATTCCATCATTTAATACTCGTAGCCGTATCTCCTCCTGCACGCAAAGACATCGGTATCCTCGTTCCCTGCCCTCGTTTTTGTCATTCCTACTCCCGAGCCCCGTGTGACCCCCACGTCCTAAAATTGCTTATTCTTTAAATTACTCGCCCGGGTGGATTCAGGCTGGGTGGGTATTGTTTGACTCGGGTGTCATGACTTACCTCGGAGAAGCGGGATTGCTGGATTTTCCGCCCGGAGGCTCCGTAAGTGTGAATGGCAGTGAGTGAATGGCAGTGAGTGAATGGCGAGTCTCCGTGTGGAAGAGGAGGATGAAGGAGTGAATGCTTAACAGTAGCGAGCTGCTCCCCATTCACTCACTCAACACCTGCTCACCGTGAAGAAGTGGTACTAATAGTGAATCTGATATTCAGTGAATATCAACGTCGTCGCCTCCTCGAGGTATATAAACCTCTCTCAGGCTTCTCAATCTTCTCTCCTTTCCTTTCCTTTTCACACTCACTCACACATCCTCAAACAGTTTTATATACGCTCGTCACAGAGCTCCTAGGCCAACTCATAGCCTCCGCACGGCACGCGGGGATGACGGCTCCTATATCCACACTCTCTTCTATATAACTCTTTCCGTTCCACTCCTTCGCTATAGGAAAGAGGCCTCCGTCCCGTTGAACACGGACCCCGAACACACTTCGACAACGCTATATACCTCCTCCCTCATGTTCTCCCTCCCCGCCTCCCTCCCTCCCGATCGATCGATAACTCCTCCTTCCTCGCCACCAGGACGGGGCACACCATGCCCGCCTTAAAGAGGAGTCAAGCCAACCCACAGCCGCCCACCAAGGTCAAAAGGTGGGCAAACATTGCTGAGATGGCGTCGCCCGAAGCAGGACCGATGTTGCGAGGGACTTGGCGGATATTCAAGTCATTCCCCGGTTGGCTCGGAGGATGGGGCACGCCACGCCCCCCCCCCCTGGCGGCCGGGCAATATCCACCAAGGTCAAGAGATGGGCGCAAATCACTCACTCGACACGCCCATCAGGAGGACCCGGGCCACAAGAGACATCATGGATATTTGGAGTCTTTCTCCGGCGTCTTGAAGAATGGGGGAAGTCATGCCCCGTGAATGGCGGAGGGGCCGGGTTATATTTACCAAGGTTAAGAGATGGGCGCATATCACTCACTCAACGCGCTCAGCAGGAGGAACCAAGCCATTCTCTAATGGCTTCAACGACACGATATGGATGTGAGCTTGGAAACATATCCACGGCGGGAAATAACGGCCGAGACAACTCGCCGTCAAGCAGCGCCAAGCCCGCGACTGAGTCGAAGATATTCGAGCCATTCATTCTTAAATGGCTCAAAGAGCTGAACATGAAGGTCAGCTTTGAGACATACTCCGAGAAGTCGAAGCAGATATTCACTACTGGATCGCCGTGCGCCCAGAGATATTAGTCTAGACCACACTTCTTCCATTTCCAGAATCACATGGAGCAACAACCCATCATCAACATTATCTTGGAGATGTTCATTCCAGGCGAGAATACGGAGCCAACCCGCTCGCGCCCAGCTTCGCGGGGCATACCTTATTACCAGTGCAGCAGATCCAAGCATACTTGATCATGTCCACGAAGTTGGCCAGGCCAGTCTCCAGCGTACTGCAAGCGCCACAGGCGCCCGTGATATCAGATGGATCCATTGCGGTCCTTTCATTCACTGCCTTCATCCCAGGACGCTTCTGTGATTCACTGCACCAACTAAGTTTATCACGAACATATTCTCTAGCTTGTGTTTCTCCTTGTTTCCCTTCAGGTCTTGCTCTATTCCCGAGGACCGGGCTGGGGTCATTCAGACTCTCAGACAGCACAGGATGAAGGTCAGCTTTGGGACATATCCAGAAGCGAAAAATGAGTTATCAAACGCATCTTTCTCGCTGTTGAAAAGCTTCATCCCTCTCTATATATAACCCTCCCTCGTTCTTCTACTGCGTACACTCGCTCGCGTACGAAAGTTGCGAGATAGACATGTTCATTGTCTATTCACACATCTCTGTTCTTTCTACATCTTTTTATCTACCGCGGTTCTTGCGCGATTCTCCCGCGATGTTCGCGCGATCCCCTCACGCTGTCACTGAACTTGAACAGTGAATGATTGATCACCGCGATGAAGGCGATCACTTTCTCTTGAACTCTTTCAAGTACTCTAAAGAATTACTTACTTTCTGTTTCTCAATCTCCTAATCTAGAGCTATCAGTCATTTCAGGCAGCTCCATTGATGTTCCGATCTTAGCGATGTCACAGAGTGCGGGCGCGCACTCGAGTGTCTCCGGTATCACCCCACTGAAGCAGACGCCCTCGAGAATTTGATGTTGACCAACGATGCGACATATCGCCATGTACCATCTGGAATTGACACACTTCTCGAGATTTGTTGAAAGCGCAAGGGAATGGTACATGCCGTCCGAGCCCTACTGAATCACGAGGCTTCTTTCCGAAATCTCCATGGATGAGCAACTCGAGAGTATTCGCATGCTCGCGGAACTTCGAGCCAGAGTGAGTTTTCTTTCTCACGAGACCCTTTTCTTCACTAACTTCTTGCTAGTTTGATCTTACGAACGCTCAGGTCCAGGTGTGGGTACAGAGACAATCTCGTACCTCAGAACTTCTCAACTCGTCGCGAGACTTGTCAGAGCAGCACCGAAGCAGTTCCCACGCTCAAAGAATGGGGCTTGGAACACAGACGACGTGTTCAAGGCGCTGCAGATCATGAGATACGAACACGAGAATTGCACGGTCAAGAACGCTAGAAACAAGAACAAGCGGAACAGGGAACCTCCATCGGAACCTGCGACGAAGTTGAAAATGATTGGTGATACGGAGGAAGCCGAGGAGAATGAGAAAGCCGCAGATAACGAGATGTTCAAGCGAATTCTACGCATGATTGAAGCGTCGATTCACACCGAAGATGAGAACTTGCACGATTGGAAGCACTCACGCAAGTATGAAGACTGCCTAAACGACGTTGAGAGCCGGGCCAGGCAACTACTGTCGGAGGCTAAAGACATCCCTTGGTCGCTTTCAATCATGCGGGATATCATATAGTTTCTTGAACAGCAAAGAAAGGCTCGAAGAGCATACCGACCCCTGAGGCAATCACAATACTCTTACTCGTTATATTCCCAGGAAACCCAGCTTGGATTCACCATTACTCGCGACAGGAGATCGCAAGGCGCACAGAACACTCTTACAAGAGCAACAAAGAGGAATAAACGGTACCGACGGCTGCTTTCCAATATATATAATTCACACTTTTGTGAACACGCCCACTCGACCACACTTTATGTGACCTTTCTATTGTGGGCGAATCTTCTTCCTGCTCTTGAAGAAGAATTTAATAATGTGCCTTTCTCTGGATTGCAGAATAGCATCTCGTCAGGACATTGCCGATAATCTCCTAGAGGCGTACATATAGATTCAAAGAAAGAAGGCTGGATACGAAACTGGAGCATCAATCGATGCATCTGATAGTGCAATTGACCACGACGCGGGGAAGCTGACCACGTCGATTCCTTGCAAGCGCGGCGGCTATGTCATGTTGGAGAATGGAAAACTCAGGAAAGCTACCAAAAAGGAAATGGAGGACGATGAGGATAACTGCGATTGCTTAATTTGCGTCAAGAGAGCACAATTTGCGAAGGGAATCTAAGCCTCTACTCGATCTTCTTGATATTCTTAGGTCTGAAGAGTGGTTGGGCTGGTTTTATGGAACGGTTGAAGAAGGCAAGAAAGGATACTCAGTACGACCAAAAATATCAGGAGATTGGTTGGAAGTTGGAGAGATTCCAGTCTATTCCTTGTCCCGTTGTTGAAGAGGATACCACTACCAAAGAGAAAGGGAAAGAATGCGTGATGCAGGCAGTGGATATTGTTTCTGATCCCGTCTGCTATACCAATGATGCTTTTCGAACATCTCTCATTATATACGATGCCGTCACCGAGATTTGCGAACTTCTCGGAGATGCCGGGGCACACAGGTTGCACGGGAGTTCAACGACCCATCTTCTGAGGTGACTTCAATGACGTCAAGAACCTTAAAAGTCTAGACTTCAAGAAGATAACATCGGTCTTCAGAGAAGCGAACAAACTGTCCTGAAAGTACTTGAAGGGATTTAAGGATTGGAAGGCGTACCGGGAAGATATACAAGCTAGCGCGGAGAAAAGCTCAAGATCTGGTGGTCATCATACTGGCCTCGGATCCTTCACCCGCGTCAGAGAGATGCACTGCTATATCCTCTTATATATATATATCTTGGGCACACGCTAGAGCGAGCATATAAGATCATCAAGGATGTCTCTCTCCCCTATTGTTCATCAACGAGGCTCGTGGCCAGACTACATCGTGGTAGTAGGTCACGAAGAGTCAAAAAATCCACTCAAGATGGGGCTCACCCGCGATCAGCGCAGTCTCTGGGGAAGAATCCGTGTGTTGCCTCCTTGTCGAGTTCTAACTCGTTGGAATATCCGAAGTAAGGAAATCACTAACATTCTATCAGACGGCACCTTCATGTTACTTGTCCTCCTCACTGCAATGCGTCAATCGGAGAAGAAGGTTCATGACAAGGTAGTCGCTCAAGCCCTGGAGGAAGTCAAGGTCCCGGCAACCCAGATAAACCGTCACGACAAGAGAGGTTTCTGATTCGAATGCAGTTCAAGGGAGCAGTTAAGCGATACGACGGAACGACAGCCGTACTCTCAGCAAGGCAACTACGGAAGCAAGGAAGCCTCAAAGGACAAATCTGCAGTAGCACCTGAGCACTTCGAAACACCTGACTGTGAGCTAATCGGAAGTGTCTAACAGCCGAAACGCCCCCGCCAACAAGAAAGTACGCAACTCGAAGAAGGTGCCTACTATTGAGTTGATGATTTACGACGCTGAACACGCACAGATCGAGGCAAGCAAGAGAACTGTCGAGAGAGAAAGCACCTCTAGACAGCACGACCTTGAGAACGAAGAACTGGAGAACACGAAGAATAAAGACGAAGACGAGCCCATCCTAGACGCGAATCAACTCGAGAAAGAAGAGAAAGCTATCGTCACCGACAACATCAAAGTCATCGCAGCGAAAGACGTACTTATCGCAAGAAACTGAGTGAGAAAGATAATATCAAACTCCAGACAGTCGGAACAGCGATTTTTGCGACCCTGAACAAGGACACGCTCAATCGCCTCCACAAGTTCAGACTCTTCAAAGAGTTTCTCTATGAGCATTCAGGCCGAGATTGCGAACGAATCACTGCATCGACGACATCCTACTACGTCGTGCAATACCACAAACCGCAACAAAAGGATAAAGCTCTGAAGAGATTCGCAGAGGAGGAGTTTGTCGTCGGAGGGCAGACAGTGAAGTGCGCTTTCAAATAATTCGGCGACTTTTCCGCAAAAGGACCGAATATCTGGTTGGTGCACTTAAATGAGCCTGAGCTATCAAGCTCACCCACCTCAACCCGCTATATATAAGGTTGTTTCGAACACCTAGCATTATACAATACTTATAAACAGTGGAAAGTCGACCCAGAATCTTTTTTCTCACGAATGCCAATACGAATAGTCACTGATGACGAATTTTGGATATTATCTGAGCAGACTGAGATATGAAAGATCTTGAAATCGTTTCAGATGAATATGACTTTCAAGCAAGTGCAAGAACAGATCAACATGATTGATTTCTGTGATCTCAATTACCTGCATGGCCAAGTTCTTATCCACCGTCTATCGTGGGGAGATGGAGCTATAAAATGAAAACAATTCGTGGATTGGATACGATCCCGACATGTCAAATCCAGAGTTGTTTGCAGTCACCGGATTCTAACAGCCAGCTGAGGCAGGTCTACTTGTGCGTGAGAAACTCAGATCCTCAAAGAACGGTGCGTCGGTGATCTGAACGAAAGCTGATGCGAGCACACCTTACGCCCATCCCACCCAATCGCAACGGATCGGTGCTCGCACCCCCGTATCACTCGTTGAGTTTAAACTCCAAACTAGACGATTTGGAGATAGAAAGCCAATTGGGCTCCATTGGTGGAGTCCCCGGTTCCCTATGAAGGGTACTCGGTGCTTGAGTCCCCAACCTCCAATACTTATATATATAAAGGCTTTCTTGCCTATCACTTATAAACCTGCGAGCAACGCATGGTGGAACGTCTTCTACCATTTTTAGTGGATAGGGGGATTTCCACAAGGCATTATATATAGTCCAGCCGTGCACGGGCGTAATAGATCTCCATGTGAGACTATTTATATCGGGAGCTCAGGTGCGAAGTGCAACAACTGCCTATGTCGCGGACATGTTGCTCGTCCCTCCACCACGAGCACTCGGGCTCCTGCTTCCCACACTTCGGTCTACCTATTCTGGGTGCTGTTGTTTTCCCTATTTCGCTAGTTATCTGATTAGGCTGAATCTCTCAGGAATATAATATAGGGGTAGAGATATTTTTCTTGATGATGTTAGTCCAAAGAAACTCAATGAATGGACAATTAGAGAAATGAAATGCTTATTGATTATCCACAAAACACCGCGCTCTTTTTTCAATTCTGATAGTAGAGAAGTAAACCAAAGAGAGAATGGATCCATCTATCCTCACGATCTAGGTAGGACCTTTGTATTTCAGGAGTATAAAAAACATCTCATGAGAACCTCACACCTCGACTTGGATCCCACGGCCCAGCCCTTGGCTCCCTATTGTTATTATTCAACGGCTGCTGCGGTTGTTGTTGCGCACCTCCGGGTGGAGCAACATTGCTTGGTGCTGGCCCCCCAAATCTAATACCCATTTCCGGAGACCACATACCTGCCGCACCAGGAGCACCTGAAATGGGCCCAATTGGTGCCGCCCTGGTTGGCTGGGGAGCTGTCATGGGTGCCTCTACAGGGTTGCGTTGTATTTGTGGCTGTGGCCGGTACTCAGGCTGAGGTGGTGGTGGGGATTGTTGTTGGTACTGCACTGGGGCACGCTGTGGTTGATGTTGTTGGTATTCTTGCGGGCTAAAGGGTGCGCTCGAGTTATTAAGGCTTAAAGAGTTCATGGAATTGGTGTTGGTTATGTCCCTGTTTGTGAATGGATGTTAGTAGAAGTCCATGAAAACTGTTGCAGAATACGTACATCTCAAGCTGGCCAGCTTCTACTCTCCGCTGCTGTACGAAAGTCTTACAATCCTCTCGAAACCGTCCAACAATCTTGGCGAGGTCGTTATAAAACTTCCGTCCAACGTCGATATTGGAAATGATTTCCTTATACTTCAAGTACCCATTTTCTAGCTCCTGTAGAGCCTTCTCACGGTCCTTGGTTGAAGAGTCACCTCTCCTCGCAGCTAAGAAAGCTCTATTCGCTTCTTGAACTCGTGTGGCAACCTCGTCCCCATCCTTCTGCTCAATTGTAAGCATGTCCTTATCGCTGTCATAATCCTGCAGTTTCCTGTCGAAGAGGTCCTCAAATTGGCTGGCTTCGATTTTCTGCATTGGAAACTCACGCTCTAGACGGGTGGCTTCTTTTATCAGTGCAGGACCTGGAGTATCCTCGGGTCAGCCACATCGCCCTAGTCTTATTTATCGGGGCTTTCGTTCTCTCGATAACTTACCGATATCATCAGCCTTCGCCTTATCTCTTAAGGCCTGAATCTTCCGCTTGCGCCGGTTTTCTAATCGGCTAACTTCATTTAAACAACCTCTAAGACGGCTGGATTCCTGCTGCACCTGTGGGGTGATTGCTGCTCGTCTGCTACATGGAACATAGGACTCTAGATCCCTATTAGTTCCAGTCAAGACCCTGAGAACGTGCTCAGAATCCTTAAGCTTTCCTCGGACTAGATCATCACTATTCTGCGCAGAGTTGAGATAGCCGTCAATCTCGGTAGCCTGAGAATATATCTTCCGCGCAGCGGTTTCAGACGGGTCCCTTGCCCATCGGTCTGTCCCGTACTTCATTCGGGCTCTATCGTCTTCGTCCTTTTCGGCTGCTAGAAGCTCTACTCCTTCGGTATAGACAGCTTTATCATTGGCTTTGAGTTTTGCCGTATCCTCCATCGACCGATGAAGACGGTTAAGCCCGTCTTGCTGTCTCATTTCCTCGGCGTGGGACACTAAGGTTGGCGGTAAACCGAGAGGCTTCTCTAGAGCTTGTAAAGAACCGGGTAGATTGAGGGATTGAAGGAGACTGGTAACTAAAGGTTAATATAACAGCAGAGACGAGCGGGAAGGAAGGAGCATACTCTTGTAGTTTAAGAGTCATGGCCTCTAGCTCTCCGACAATAGATTGATTAACAAGACGGTCGCGGCGATCAGCGTAAATGCTCGTTGCAACGTGAACGGCATATGGGACCAGCTTCCCAAACAACGGTTGCCCGAGGGGACCATCTGCCCCAAGCAAAGAGATAGCATCAGTTACCTCCTTGGGAGCTTTTGATTGAACCATGCTAGCCCGATCAAGTGGCTTAAGCTCCGACTTTGGCGGTACCGTTTTGAGGTAGATTATATCATTATCCTTTTCGGCCCTTTTCAGATCCTCGGAGACCTTGTTCTTCAATCCATTTAAATCACCCAGAACCACCCGATTTATCCACCGCGATTCCTTCAAAGCTTCATTGACACAAGTCAGGCTGTCTTTCAACCTCGCAATCTCTTCACCATACTTCTGCTTTTCCAAGCAATCTAATGATTGTCTATATTGCGCAGCCGCAGCAAAGTGGTGGTGCTTCGCCGTCATATGGTGTATCCATTCTGTACTGATAACGTCCGACTTTATGCCGAAATGACTAGCCTGAGAATAGAAATCAGATACCTGGGCCGCGAGTCGTGCAATGGAGGCATCTCTCAGTTCGTCTTTCACAGCCTTCTGCCAAAAGCATTCCTGGCCTTGGGCTAGAAAAAGTTCCTCTAAACTCTGCAATGTCATCTCATCCATATCCTCTGGCGCGGATGATCGCATATCGGGTATTATGTCGACTCGTAAGTGCGCAAGGACACCAGCGGCATAACAAAAGTACATGCATGCTGTCTTTAAGTCGTTCGATGTCGTCCGGTTTAACGAGTACGCAAGCTGGGAATATAAAGAGGCTAGGTTGAATAGTATATTGGCGAGCTCGAAACGGATGTTGTTTTGCGAATCTAAACCAACACGATTCCACTTGTTAGCTCTCAAAACGATTCGATGTACCGCCTTCATCCTTTAGTTCCCATAATTTGGAGAGGATCGCACGTAAGAATGATCACCCACCAGGCCTCGATGTATTAAATCCAATCGCTGGATACCAGGAGAAATCGACTCCAACCTATGCGTCCAATGTTGCACTCGTCAGTATTCCTTGATAAACCCATTCACCTGGATCAACAACTTCTCCTTTCAACAGCCTCCAGCAAGCTATAATATCTCACAGGCTCCTCCCTCCTAAGTGCCAATCCCATATACTAAGAGAAACCCCACTCACATCGATCGGAAACTTCCCTCCCAACCACTTCAACTGCGCAGCGTAGGCAACCAACCGACTAATCCCACTCGTATGCGGTTCCCTTACATTAACTGCATCGGTCCGTAATCGATCGATAATGAGCAGATCCTCCGCAAACATATCCGGATGCTGGTCATATTTGGTGGAGATATATTGTTTAATCGCATCGGAGAGGGAGACTGGGTGGGTTCTTCGGAAGGGGAGCTGGAGCACATTTCTTGAGTTTGAGAGTTAGTACTTGTTAAAATCCTTTGGTTATGGGGTATAGTCAAGTATGAAGACTAATAGGGGAGAAGACATACGATGCCATGGTTTCGGTGGTGAGCTCAAACTCCAGGTCAAGTAGACAGAGAGTGGGATGTGTTCGATAGCAACGAAGTGGGATGTTTGTTGATGGGAGAGGGACGAGCTAGCTTGGACCAACGAACCAAGGATCGTCAAGCAGCTAAACAACCTTGTTGCTGAGTCTCCAGATCTTCCTCTAGGTTGTATAAAATAGAGATAATTGATGTTTACGGCGATGGATTGAATACAATAGTAGCATCTTCAAGCGGCTATATAGCCAAATACCCATGTAAAAAAGTTGATGCTATTCATCTGGCTGTATTCTCCTTTCGAAGCTATATGACACAAACAAGAAGTAATGGAGAAAATGAATCCATGTAAACCGAAAAGGAGAATATAGGAAATGGAAATGGGGATAACACCCGATAGAACGCAAGCAATCGTGCCGCCGTGAAAATGAAAGTAAAGGAGGTAAAAGAAAACTCCACCATCCATCATTTCACTGCGTCTTTGGCTTTAGCTTCTTCTTCGTCTAGTTTATTGATTTTGATCTTCAAGTATTCGAAGGTCGACAGCAAGATCATGTTCTGAACCATAGTACGGAGAATCGAAACAGAGAGCCCTTTATACATGGAGGAGCGAGCTACAGCCACGGATAGCTCACCAATCTCGCGGCTTTTCCCTAGGAGGATACTCTGGGCACGCGTCTTTTTGGTATCTAGGGTATAGGTCTATGGCACAGGAGGGAAGTGAGTTAGCCTGGATAATCCGAAGGAATGTGGGATTGGCGTTCTAGGCTCTTGACTTACACAGATCCACGGAATGGTGCCGGACAAGGCGCCCGCGAACATAGGAGGCCCGAACGGAGACTGGTTCTGCTCTCTACCAGAGAACGCCGCGATAGTTTGCTTGGCGGTCTCGTAGATGCCGAAATACAGACCAGTACCAACGGTGTCGCGAATAGCGTGGAGTGGATATCCGGTGTACAAACCGCGGAAACCGTGACGCGAGATAATCTGCTTGATTGCTTCGAAAGTTCCGATGCGAGGCATGTTGCGCAGAGTTGGATCCTTTACACCACTAGCTGACGCCTGGGATCTGTTGGACATGAGAACGGAGGACTGAACAACGTTCTTGGCGAGTTCAAATGGGCCTGATCAAGGTGTTAGAACAAAACGCTGCCGCAAGGAAGTGATAAGAAGTCCGTACAGGCTACTGGGGATGCTGCCAATCCCGCAATCATTCCCGCACCAGTAAAGCACAGGCAGATTGGAATGGTAGGAAGACTACCAGGAGTGTTATACGCCACCAAGGGGGAGACACCGGTGTTTTTCTCGAACCAGTCGGAGATGGCATATTTTGCCTTCTGGTAAGCGGAAAAACTCGTGACACGGACGAAGGTAATGCTAAGGAGAGGAGGAAGTGCTCCTGGGAAATAAGTTAGCAGATGGTTCGCAAGCTGCGTGGTCGTGCTGTGAAACTTACCGGCAGTGAACCCTTTAAGACCCTCGCTACGCAGGATATATTTGGTGCACTCGGTCAAGTTCTTGAAATTATGCCTGCGAATCGTTAGGACTGCCCAGACGGCAACTGGCGAGGACTCTTCTCTATCACTTACATCTGCATACGCGTTTTGATGTTTTCGAGAGGCGTCTATAGCAAAGGATCAGGGTCAGTACAGCTTCATTCTGTGTTATTTCAACTGCCTGGTGAAACAACACCCGGGTCCCTGAAGGGACTAGCTAGCGAGTAAGCACTTACAACTGCCATCGTCGCAAGGAGAGTCGAAGACGCAGACGCCGCCTGGGTCCTGTAGTCCTTCAAGAGCTGGTTCCTCTTGTGAGGATCCATCTCGAAGAACCAAGAGCTCATTGTCGTTGTTGATGAGGATGAGTTCTTTGTTGAAAGTGGGGTTGCATGTTCAATGTCTTGTTTTGAGAGAGGCATCATAGATATGTCGCATGTCCTTCCGCGGGCTGGGGAACCCTATGGAACGCAAAGTGGTCTCTCAGCGTGCGAGTAGACCTCTCGGCGTCCCACAACCGTCCATGGGGAGTTCTTTCACCACTTCAAAGACAGCTTCAGCCGCCTTGCCAATGTTGAATTGTCCACGACAGAACCGGAGTGATATTGATGTTTCTCAACTTCCAGAAGTCCAAACAAGTGAGCCCTTGGGCAATTATATCCGCTTGTCGATTCAGAGGGGGGAAAGCAAGGCAATTGAGGAACGTCGACTCCTCTTGACTTTCTTGGTGAAATTGAACGCCCAGCTGCCGGTCTGGGGTGAGAATCGAATATGTTCTAACGCAACTGGGTTCCCGGACGCCAGGAAAGAGACGGGCGAAGATAAGGAAGAGAAGGAGAAAGAGGAGGAAGATGGAGACGACGTGGCGGAGTTGCTGGAGGGAAAGCCTGGGGCATGGCTGTCAGTCAGTACCAGTGTGTACATTCGATACAAGAATTGGAAGAAGCAAAGAAAAATAGCTCCTGGCAGCAACCAGACTGGACCCAGCTCACACACCTCAAGAAACCTCCAGAATCACAGCACGTTTCTCCAGCACACGATACCGAGATCAGTCGAGATCTGACAGAGGTTCAGGAAGAGCGAAGAGATGTCGAAGAGGGAGAGGAAGAATGTCAACTGAGGAGAGAGCTTTGTCTTTGTGGAAGTTGGACATGTGAGTGTTGGACGCTGGTTGGCTGCGAGAGCCTGAGGATACACGATCAAAGCGGTTTAGGGCAAGTTTCGTTGGCGGGGATCCTGCAAAGAAAGAAGTGACGTCGATGACTGGATTTCCCTTACTAGTGGCAACCTTGTGCTACGATGGCGTCGATGGGGGGATACGAAGTTTGGTTAGGGGCGATAGTAGGGGGAAGCTTAGGGGATGTGGCACCGGGAAGAGCCCTACGTTCCAGGGAAGCTCTCAAGGACGCTTAGCCCTAAAGGAGGGGAAAGACGATGAAGGGTCTCACGACGGCACGGTGGTGGCTTGATATTGACGGGGATCAGTTACATGAGAACGGGCAGGCATGCGTCAACTACACCCACTCTCCTCAAAGTACCTCTGACAAGAGAGATACAAAGAAGGGATGTAGACTGGAAGTATCTCGATGCTTGTTTGACTGCCGAAAGGGCTTTCCTCGATGGACAGGAATCTATCCCTTCTTTCTACAGAGGACGGCTTTGTATCTCGAGGTCCAAAAAGTGGGTAGAATCCCGTGCTTCTAGGTGTTGAGGGAATTTTACTCTCTACGTGCTGTGAAAATCTCGTTCTAGAGCGTTCTAATGGACGTGGTTGCTATTGTTCACCCAGCGTTGCGATATGAACCGCCTTTCTCCTTCACACGATGATGGGGATCCCAGAGTGTAAAAGAGATCCTTTGTCAGCCCGTGAGATCAACCGGGGAAACTATCCACCGAACGACCAAATTCGATATCACGTGAAAATATCCAAACCGAAATTGGCGGCAGCGAGGTGGTTGAGAAAGAACGAGGGAAAGAGTTTAGCATGAGGACGGTGAAGCTGGACGATAGCCGTGTGGATATCTCACTGAGTTCGTCCTTCACCTTTCCAATAATCATGATCTGGGCAATCCCTTCCTCGGATCCCCAAAGCTTGCCCCAGAGCCCTCCCTTGCTCCCAAACCTCGGAACCTCGGTCTCTCGAGCCTCCCCGCAAAATCTCCTGAACTACGATGGAGAGGCGGACACCCGCCAACCGTAAGCTCGACTCGGCTATATTTTTCTCGATATAAGGATTTCCTCTAAACCGTCATCGATCCTCCCTTCACCGAAGCTTCCGTGCGTACTTGGATTCTACTCTATTCAAGATTACCTACCTTACACCATCCTAACCGCTCACCTACATCATCATCACCATGGGCAAAAACGCAACTTCCCCCGTCTATGTTCTTGGCGTGGGCATGACCAAGTTCATCAAGCCCCGGGGTAAAGTCGATTATCATGAGCTCGGTTTCGAGGCCGGTGTCAAGGCCATGCTTGACGCCCACATCAACTACGACGATGTCGACCAAGGTGTCGCATGTTACTGCTACGGAGACAGCACCTGCGGCCAGCGAGTCTTCTATCAATTCGGATTGACCAAGATCCCAATTTACAATGTCAACAACAACTGCTCGACTGGCTCTACGGGTTTGGCTATGGCACGGACAATGGTTGGACACGGCGCTGCGGACTGCGTTCTCGTGGTCGGTTTCGAGAAGATGAACCCGGGAAGTCTTCAAGCGAACTTCAATGACCGGGAAAACCCCACGGGCAGATTCGGTGAAATGATGATGGAGACTCGGGGAGTTACCAATGCGCCAGGAGCTGCACAGATGTTCGGAAACGCTGGCCGGGAATACATGGAAAAGTAAGCCACCCTCTACGAGTTCTGACAACATTGAAGGACGTATACTAATCAAAAATCGAATAAAATAGGTACGGCGCGACGAACCAGGACTTCGCTGAAATCGGCCGTATCAACCATGAGCACTCCAAGCGCAACCCCTACTCCCAATTCCAGACCGAATACTCTTTGGAGCAAGTCATGAAGGCACCCATGATCCACGAACCCCTCACAAAACTCCAATGTTGCCCAACCTCCGACGGTGGTGCCGCTGCCGTCATCGTCTCCCAAGCTTTCCTCGACGCCCGTCCCCATCTCAAAGACCAAGCCGTCCTCATTGCAGGCCAGACCCTCGCCACAGACGCTCCATCCGTCTTCAACGAGAGCTCCATCAACCTGATGGGTTTCGAAATGACTCGCCACGCCGCTCGCACTGCCCTCGCGGAAGCTAAGGTCAACGTCAAGGACGTCAAGGTCTGCGAACTCCACGACTGCTTCTCCGCGAACGAGATGATCACTCTCGACGCTCTGGAGCTCTCCGAACCCGGTAAAGCCCACGAAATGGTCCGCAACGGGGATATTACCTACGGCCCAAAGAGCCGTATGGTAGTGAACCCATCTGGAGGACTAATCTCCAAGGGCCACCCCCTCGGAGCCACCGGAATTGCCCAATGTGCGGAGCTCGTCTGGCACCTCCGTGGATGGGCCAACAACCGCCTCTTCCCATCCACGACTGCCGCCCTCCAACACAACCTCGGACTTGGTGGTGCCGTAGTCGTAACCGTCTACAAGCGTGCCGACGGAAAGACCGCAGCTGTGGTATCTTCCGAGGAAGTTGCCAAGAAGACCGGATTAGGATACAACCCTGCTGTTGAGGCGAAGGGCTTCACTCGCGCGCAGGCGGCCGCCGTTCTGAGCAAGAAGCACCAGAGTGAGTGGGCATTGTCAGACACCCACGACAAGGTCCAGTCTCGATTCTAAGCGGGCGCGGGCCTGTCCCGAACTCATAATACCTTTTCAGCTTCTAGGGTCCCTGACTTCATGTATTTTCATGCCTTTCTTTTGTTCATCATATTATCAAGGATATATTAATGTACGTGCATATATAACAAAATAAAAGATTCGTATAACGAAAAAAAAACCCCAACCCTCCCCCTCTCGGGATCTCCTACCCGAATTCCAACCACAAGACCCAATTCAAAGAGGTACTAACCGAGAAGAACACGGAGCTCCAGCTCCCCGAAATCCCACTTCTTCCGTAGACTCGGACCGTTGAAGCGGATCTACAGGCACGCGGATAAAAATCTCGGGGAAATACTGCGCCAAAAAGGATAATATTTCGGGACCATGAGCTAAAATTCTTTTTAAATATACGAGCAGGCATGGATGGCGCTTCGGTTCGCCAGGGATGACGAGTTCTAGATTATAGTTTAATATCTTTAATTAATGGGGTGCATTGTTATCGGGGTTGACGTCGTGGGTTATCTATTTCCAACGCACCAAGCTCCGAGACTACTCGAAAGGGAATACGCTTGTAGAGAGGATTCGTGGCATGTGAATTCAAGTTGATAAAAATGAACAAATTCATGTTTCACGTATCTAGGGTATCGTAAGATGGAGGAGAGCAATCCAGATACGCTCCAGAAAGGGATAGATACATTGCAAAAAGTGTATAGATATACAACAATAAATAGCGCTCAATATACGTCACGTATAGGTATCATCATTATTGAACAACTCCACTCATTTCATCATTTCCAGTGCCTGCACCTCCTGTACCTCCAGGGGGGACACCACCACCCGCTGACCCGTTCTCCCCCCCATCATTATTAACAATCCCCTGCCCCGGATCCCCGACGCCACCGCTACCAGCAGCAGGAACAGGCCCAGCACCTGTAGTATCAACCCCGCCAACACCACTAGCCCCAAGAAAGAAATCAAGCTCACTGGGCCCGCCCTGTGAATTCTGCTCGTTCTCCGCGAGTTGTTCCAGGAGGCTGAGGAAGGGATCTTTCTCCGCTGAGCCACTTTCGCTGGCTGCGGTCCCGTGGGAGCCACTTGCTTGGGATTGGGAGCCGGGCGTGGCAGCTGCGGTGGGGCCGCCTATGCCGGCACCGGGTTGGGAGGCGTTCATGTGTTGTTGGCGGATGAGGTCGAATGGGAAGGTGGCGTATTGAGGGTTTGAGGGAGGGGTTGGGGCGATGTTAAAGAGGGCGTCTGGTGGGAAGGCGGAGGGGGAGAAAGGGAATGCGGATGGGGAGAAGGGGTTGTTTCCACCGGTGCCGTCTGGAAGGGGAGGGAACGAGGGGATATCTGTAGTCGTTGGAGAGAAGTTTTGATGTTGTATGTGCTGTTGTGGTTGCTGGTGGTCTTGTTGCTGCTGCTGAGGAGTGGGTTCAGGGGGGAGTCCGAAGTTTACGGTTGGAGATACAGGAGCCGGTTCTGATGTGTTGGAAACTCGGTGTGTGCCGCTGTGATGGTGAACGGGCTGTTGCTGAGACGAGGAAGTAGGAGAAGCGTATGCAGCTTGTTGTGGGTGGCGTTGAGATTGCTGCTGGTGTATAGGTTGTAGGGAACGCTGCTGTGCAGGGAGCGGAGGAGCAGCCATAGAGCGGTTCGAGTAAATGCTTTTGTGGCTAGCATCTTGAGGGTGCATTGGGTCGCTATGAAGAAAGTCAGTAAGCACAGGGATTTAAAATACGATAATCGGCGGAAAGTATAGCCTCACCTGTCCAGGATGATTTCTGGTGGAAGATCCAGCAATCTAACATTGGAACCATCAAAGGTCTGACCAGGATATCGGTCAAAAAAGTCCTCGAGATGGAAAACGGGCGAGAAGCGCATCGGACTAGTAGCCAGAGTCCTCACAAGCTCTGAATGGCAATTGTAGATGTTTTGTAGCAATTCGCGCAAATGCTGGACTCCCGCCCAGAAATTACGCAGCCATGACAGCTGGTGCATCTCTCGGGTTAGGAATTCCGCGCTGGAGGAGAAGACCTCTCCCTCCCTCCCCTTGTAGTGCACTCCGTGGATATGCACGGTGCCCGCAGTGGCCACACAGTATCCCACAAACGAAGGCCACTCAACAAGGGATGAGCTCTTTCCCAGCTCCACTAGCTCGGCAATGGCATTGGAATGGGAAAAGCAGAGATTGGTTGCCTCAATTTGCCAAGATTGGTGCTGCCCCGTGCCCCGAAGCTCAACCAAGTCGATGGGTAGAAAAGGCCGGTAAATCAAGCAGTGAACAAGGTGGTAAATCAGTTTGCTCAGCAAAAGTGTCGTGCTCTCCGGATGCCCAAACAAGGTGTCTATCGACGCAAACATGTCTCGGGTACCCGCAGCCCAGATATCGAGTTCCTGGCGTATCTTGGAGAGATTTGACAGGGAATGCCAAGGGAAATGGGAATCACCCTTGACACCTCCAGCGGCTAAATAATGGTTCGTAATGCCCAATATGCGGGTGATATCGATCAGGAGAGATGCTGCACCTTGCCCTTTTCGACGGGAGTCGGAGGAATATTGTATGTTGGGGCCCGCGTTAAATATTTCCCCATCGACAGGCAGGCTGCTCGCATTTGGTAGCCATGATGGCAGTCGCAAACTAATGGAGCTATCGGAAATAAGGGACGGGCGCTTCGAACCGCAGCAAGTAAATCTATCCATCATATAACACGCCCAGAATAACCGTCGCTTCATTTCCCGATCTGGGGACGAGCGTTTGGACGATGGGGAAGCCGATCCCGGTGCCTCGCGATATAGGTCTAACGCCACAACCATACCAACACAGTTTGCTGTCAATTCAAGTTAGTGGTATAGAAGTCTTCAGAGGGGTCATATATTTCATACAAAGAGTCATATACGCCTTCTTCCCTTGGCCATTTGCAAAGAAGGCTAGAGAAAGGAGAAGTAGCGTTTGAAGCCCGTCGATCGTTGGATCATCAATATCGACCGCTCGCCGAGCCTTAATTCCATATTCATATCCTAGTTGTGAAGAAACGTCTGGATTCCCAGACAGCGCGGCATACCTGAAACGATTGCGACATTAGTATTAGGGTTTGACATGCCTCGCTTCAAGATAGCTCGAGGGGTAATAACGGTAGGGTAAAGATTATCGTACCTCCACGTCAGAGCATATATTGCCATTGATAGAAATGGCGGTAGCTGTCCCAGCTGATGCCGATGGCGGATATTAGGTTCGTCGAGGATATAGAACGGTTTACCGTGTATTCTGTTAAAATAAGTGTCTAAAAGGAGGTCTGGAAGGAGGGCGTTGTGCACCGGGGCTGGGGGGAGGGCGGAGAGCGGTGGTTGTTGCATCGACAGCGATGGATCAGAGTATCTATCTGGAGTACTTCGCGCATGTTGCATGTCTTCTCTTCGGGACGATGACGATGCTATGGATGACGGCCCTGCCTGTGCCTGTTCGACTGAATGGGAAGTCGGGTCCATGGAGGAGGGCTGGGTTGGGCTAATGCTACTATTGCTATCACCAGTTCCGGCCATCTCTTCATCATTTTTCTTGACTGGTGGTCGATCTTCCGAAGGGGATATCGGTTTCTTCTCTTCCTGCAGGCGCTTTTCCAACCCGTCAACCCGTTTTAGAAGCGCTTCAAGGACGTCGGTCTTCGGACCGCGCTTCTTTGGGATGGCATCTTTATGTTCACCCATGATTAGAGCCTTTTCCACCGATGGTAGGAGGGCAGTGAGCAGAAGAGAGTAAGGTTCTATTTACCGTATATACAAGCGCATTGAAAGACGCTACAGGCTTCGCATGTTGGGCGCATGCGATTGCACTTGATCTATGGAAAGAGAGAGGCATTGAATCAGACGGAGAGCTATACAGAAGCAGGCAAGGAACAAGGTTTGGATGGCTTTGCCAGCAGCTGCGAGCAAAAATGGGCGCATGTTGGACAAACAAACCTTTCGCTTTCGACATGACTTGCAGTTCATGGATTCTCGAGGTTCGGAGCTTGTGCGGCGGGCAGGTAGCCGGTCAATACTGACCTGCGGGCGGGAGGACATGGTCGGTGAAGGTATGGTACTGTTAAAGAAGGTTGTTTTTGATTTATTCATTCATGAGAGTCGAGCAACCATGGGTGGTATAGATTGTTGACGGAAGACAGCGAGGTCGAGAGCGATTGATAGAAAAAGGACAAACGGGTGCCAAGTCAGAGAGGTATGGGTTCTCCAGAAAGCAGAAAAGAAGCAAAAAGAGAGTGGGCGGGTTAAAACAGTCCGAGCAACCAGACGGTGGTGGAAGAATCGGATTGCAGGGTGATCTAGCAAATAAAATGGGGACCACGGAGATAGAGTCGAAACAAGAACTGATACAAAAGGATATAGGCGGCAGGATGGAAGTGAGCTCGAGAGGGAGACGATGAGGGGAGAGAAGGAAAAGAAGAGTGGCCGTCCCTCCGAACGCTATTCCGAAATGCGACCAGGGGTTTGGAGCTGGAGTGAGAGAAGCGAAGAGAAAGAAGGAAAGCAGAAGCTTCGAAGATCGTATCAAGAGAGAGGGACAAACGAAGGGCCAAGCCAACTAGAACTTTGAGCAAGTGATGGGCAGACAGGATCAGGTATCTTCTCCGTTCGCCGTCAAGAAATATACATGGAGACACGCTAGGGTCATGCAATGGGTAAGACAGCGACCCTCACTGTCCCCTCGATTTACTTTTCTTCGTTCCCCAGAGCGGCTTTTGGTTGGATCTTCCCGCCCAGAGAGAGGGGACCATCTCGGTTTCCGTTTCAGCCCGCAGATGCAGAAGAGAAAGAAAAGCAAAAAGGAACTAAAGAGAAACGTGAAGAGAAAACCTAAAAATGTTCTTAGCCGACTCTAGAAGGGTTTCGAAGCAGAAATTTAATTGACGAGGGCCAAAAAAGACGAAAAGACGGGAAGAATTTGATGGATTCGTGGCCAGTGAGAAATGAGACGAGCATCATCTTTCCTTTTCCCTGTCTCTCGACCAGTGGATTCCCCTCTTATCCATGTCATTTCCATGTCAGTTGATTAGATTAGTTTGGCGGTTAGTGTTGATAAGTTGGAGGTTGAGCTTTTCCATGCAGACTGTGCTGTGGGTGGGAATGCGGGGGAGGAAGCGAGAGAGACATCGCGACGTTCAATTAACCGTAATTTAAAGTACAATAAGCATATATAATAAGCATATTAAGCATCAATTGTAGGGCAGCAGGTACTTATCGGGTTTGTAGACAGAGGGACTTCGTCCCCCAAGATGTTCATACAAAATTTGGCAATTGAGTACCTGTTCTCATTGTACCTCGACTTTCTCCACACACACTCCTCTTTTCGGGCCTGACTTAACCCGAAAGTGCCACTAATCTTGAAACAGACTAGTTTCAAACCTTCCCCACAAACTTGATAGCTGACTAACTAGCGTGCCACCGGCCCCTTTCCCTTTTTGGTCGACAAGCGAAAGGAGCTTCCTCCGACTAAAAAATATTTAACTTCGTCTCTCACGAGCCCTTGACTTCGGATATTTCAACACCCTTGAATCTTCGGTAGTTTAGCTTTTCTTTGGCTCCGTTTTAAACGACATCAGGGCATTAAATGAGCTAAAGCCATTTTGAGATGGTGTTCAAGCATGTCGAACCGAAGCCACGTTTAGACCCCTTGTTCGGTTCCAGTCGCAGTCTTCCTGACACTCGATTCCGAGCGCTCGGCAGAGTACCGTTGTCTGGTTGAACACAAGGGGAAACAGACGGCTCTCAACTAATGATGAGGGTGGGAACCCTCACGACACCAAGGCAGCCATAGGGCGAGACGGTGCTGGGGGACGATCTCTGGAGAAGCGACTCTTCCATCGAATAATATCACGCACGCCCGAGAGGTCAATGTCCTTCCTTCCCTTCGATTTTGAAAACTGGGGAGCGAAAACTCCACTTTTGGTTCATCGGCATGGGAGCCAGGATCCCTGGAAGACGGACAACACTCTCAGAATAGAATTTGATATCCGATCCAGAAAACAACGTGCCGAGGTGAGTATCCCATCAACTTTTCAACTTGCCAGCACCAGTTGGGAGTATGGTGGACCACCCGAAAGTCAGAGCCCGAGTCACTTAAAAGATTCAAAGGGGGAACGGGATGGAGGGGGGAAATCTTTTCCGATCAGATTCCCCGCGAGTCAGCTACGCGATCCAGCTTCAACCACACTTTTCCAAAGCCCTTCCTCCTCGGCTTCATATCCGACCGCCGACGGACCCTCGTCTCGAGGGATTCGAAACCCTATCGGCACCGTTTATCTTATCTCTCCCATCTCGGCTCTTGACGGCCTAGGAATATTTTCTTTTGTAGAGATCGCCGTTGCTGGGTTGTTCTCCTGCATGAGCATGAGGCAGTTTCACCCCTCGTCATGCGACCTCAATTAAAAGAAGAGCAAAAACTCAAGAAACCAGAATGCTCGCCTACCAATTTAATGGCAGAAGGATCGGAATTCGGTGGGGAAAACAAGAAACTCGGGCTCGGATCCGGATTTTAGCTCTTTTCTCCAACTTCTGGTGGTTTCTTTGGCGCTTTGATGAAACGCTTCATCCCAACCGCACTTTTAGTCCCCGTTTAAGTCCGGGGTTCAACCTCGAATTGGTAAAGTCGGAGAAGAAGTCAGCGGTTTTCATGACGTACAACTACAAGTATGAAAAGAGGCGAGGTCAAGCATTGAGATGACAGCCATCAAAGGCAAAACAAATGACAGCTTGGGCGTGAGGGATGGGACAGACCGACGAAGATTCCCAAATGCCCAACCTCCATGGATGCCGCCTTTGGAAAAGGCAGCAGGCTGGCAAACACGCAGCTCTGGACTTCCCAAGAGTATCCCGGAGAGACTCGAAGGACAGCGCTTTCTCATCCCAATCAGAAAGCCAAGAGGAAGCAATCTGGAACCACATGGCCGTGGCCATGTCATGGCGTTCCGCCGTCCCTGCTTCTTGTTTCTCCAATAACTCATTCGTTGAGGTCCCTCTTCCCCTTAATATCAGGGTTATCCCCTGTGTTTCCCGCCGCCGAGATGCAGGTGGAAGGATCGAATCTTGACACCCAACGATAGTTAGTGGATTGACTATGATTCGGGTTCTTCATAAATAGGGTCTTGCATCACACAGTGTGTATGTAATCTCACATGCATCTGATATAATCAAATATCAGGTTTCGGAAAGCTTTACCCCGGGTGTTGGTGTCAAGCTCATATATCCGATGCAGGGCTTTCCTCATTTATTCACTTCTGGCCAAGGTTGTTGATTTTTCGATTATCAATCTCCCATCTCCATCCATCTTTCTTCTAGTACATACTTGCCACCAGAGATCACCATTCTTACCAGCGCTTCTTTTAGACTAAGGGCTGTCACTTTCCCACAGAAGCGCACTATCCCCTTCGACCATCGCTCTTCCTTGATTAAACCTAAGACTGGCCAGTGTTTTCCGTACCACAGTTTGACACTGCTTAGGCTCTCGGTTTCTATATCTTTTCTATACTCTCTAGATCAGCTTGTGTTACCCTCACATTCCTAAGTTTCGACGGGTGCGCTAGAAGGTCTATGACAAAAATCTAGGAAATCTTTGCTTCGATGCCCCAATACTTCCTTTAGTCTTTGCCGTCGTCCCTACGGAATATTAGCAAGGTAGAGCTTGCCTAAATATGCTGCCTTTCACTCATGCGGTCCCATAGCGTCGGAACCCACCTCCAGTATCTCTCAGATGATACAGTGGGTGTGACTAGCGATTTGCATACTTATGGTGGACTTCTCTGGGAATTTTCTCATTGTGAATAACCCGAGCGTGTTCGTTATCTGCGATGCGGCCGAACCAATATTTCGTATTGTGGGACGGGTTGATGGTAATTATGTCAAAATGAAAAGGGATATCGATGGGACAACAAGGCGATGATTTCGAAGAGACTTCAATACCCAGGCCTATCAGACGAGTCGAAACGGTGAGCCGCGACGTAACTGACCCAAACTCGCAGGTGGATATATGTATACCCAACGTACATGGCTTATATCCGTTCCAAATTGTCTACCTCACGTATTCACGAACCAGCCAGGGACGTAGGAAGAAACAAGGGCGAGCAAAGGTGGACACGCGCCATAGCTGGTTGCTGGAGACACATACCCCTGAGTATGTGTACTCATATGCCGGTTGTAGGACCAAAACCGTCAAGACCTCTCTTCGCACACACTCAAAACACACTGGCTCGGTTCCAGCAAAGCACACTTGGTTAGAGAAAAAATAGGAAACGCATTCTTTAGCTTCGAAAGGGGCATATCATGGCCAAAATCCAGATCCAGATCTTCCAAGGGGTTCAGAGCAGATTTATTTTTCAGACCCATTCCATACACCGCGATTCATCTTCGAGCTGGCCGAACAACGAGCAAATCGGGATACTAACCAGTTCCTCCCTTGAGATGATCGTATGGTTTTGTCGTTTTTGGGTAGGCAGCTGAAGACGAAGCCAGGACAGCCCGAGATTACCGATTCTTGAGGAAAGATATGCGACAAACAAAATTGAATTGATAAAGTAAAATAAAATATCCAAACCAACAACCAAGCGTTCCACAAAAGGGCCAAAACACCCAAAAATATGAAGATAAGTAGTGGTAAAAAAAGGGGGGACAATGGTGGTGTATATACAGACAGATAAATCAAGAAAGAAAAGCGCAAGATGACCATCCCCAAACAGATCGAGCCAACCCTAAGTGACTCCGGCGATCAAATAAACGCGACTCCGTCAAATATATAGAAAATATATCTAGCCTCTAATATCTCCCCTTGATTGGTTGTAGTATCTGGCCACCCCTTGTATCCCTTAGGAGCGTCCAATATGGTAGATATACCCCTTTTCGAGGTAAATGCACACTCTTCTAGCAATACAAGCCTCGCCCAGCAGCCATACGAACGAAATCGAATGGAACATTCTGGCCAGCGAGTAATCGTAGTGTTTCGACTGTGGTCCATGCACTCAGGTCCGCGATGCCGTATGATGTCCAGCCAGATTTGGTCGCAACAGCGAGAGGGTCGCCTTTTCGGGGACCACTAGTGAGATCGAGGAAGACTTTGCCGCGGGTAGAACGAGGGGAGGATAGGCCGTTGGCGCTATAGTGGCGTAAAAGCGGTTGCACAAGGAGAGACTTTTCAGGTGGGAGGGCGGATACGATCACGAAGGGTTGTTCGACTCGTTTGACTGATTGGATTGAGGTGAAGGGTTCGAGGCCAGGTGCGAGTGGGCCGCTTGCTTTGAATCCAACTGTGTAGATGGTCCCGATGTCGAGACTACGGAGTGCGAATATAGCTGCCGCTGCATCGCTTTCAGAGCTGGAGAGGACAATGGCAGCCCGTCGTTGATAGGCGGATGGAACATAATCGCGGGTCAACGTTGCTCGGATACCCTTCCATGCTGCATTCTCGCCCACAAGTCGCTGCTGGCCTTCCGCACTGTTGCCAATGGTGATCGTATCGATTAGCCCAATAGCACGGGCAGCGTCGCTTACTGAAGGAATATAAGAGGTCGAGCTAGATAGGGGAGGGTTAACGTAGGCGCCACCAAAGTTAGGCTGAAGGATAAATGATTCGATCGATCCTCGTGGCCCACGGTCCACACAGCTAAAATTATGTGGAAGGCTGAGTTCATTGAAACACTTCTCAATAAACATTGATTGCGGAGTCGACCGGAACGACCCAATCGCGTACATTTCCCGTTTCGGGAGTAGGCCCATGATATGCAGAGCTTCGTTGATTTCGGCTGCCGTCAGCTGGCCCGGAGCAGCAATAATAGGAAGGAGAGGATGGGTGATCGGGGAGAAGACGGTGTTGAGTGCGCGGGAGAGTTGACCCATTTGGCCCATGTTCACGGCGGAAAGAAGGGGATAGGAGTAGCCGTTTTTAACAGTCGATCGGAAATATTCCAGTTCGTAGTTTTCTTCAATCGAATTTACCATTGCAATCATCTTTACGATGTCTGCGTACTTGGCTCCTTCTTGGAAGACCTCCTGTGCTTCTGGAGAGGTCCACTTCCAGTTGCCGGAGAAGTCGTGGAAGGCGGACATGATGGTGCTATGACCTTTGTTCGCAGCAAGTCGCTTCCGAATTTCCACAGGAAGCCAGAGTTCCACATCGATATATTCGACTCCCCATTGAATTGCTCGGGAGAGGTAGGTGTAAAAGAGGTCCGGATTGTCCATGGGAAACTTACCGTTCTCCTTGGTACATCTGGTAGTAAAGATAATCGGCAATTCGGTCCGTTGCCGAAGAAGCATCACTTGCTCTCCAACATACTTCAAGCTAGGAACGGGGCTGAAGCTACCATCAGAGGTCGGTTCCTTAAGTAAATCCACTCGCAGCTCAACTGCGTCGGAACCGACAGAGAGGATATCGAGGTTAGGAAGAGCGGTGCGGACATCGGGGAAAGTAGTAGAAATGAAGTTAGTCCTCTTCTTCTTCGATAGCTCCTCATGCGGCTTGATCTGGCCCAAAATAAGGGCGAGGAATCGAGTCAAGTCCCGTCGAAAGAAGGGGCTCTGAGAGTACAGGAATTCATAGTCGCAGCGAGCGGTGAGTTTCTCAGGCGGGGCGGAACTGTCGTCAACACAATGCGTGTTTATCAAGATATAGGACGAAGGTCCCGATGATGATGACGATGAATGTTCCGAGTCCAGTTCCAGACTCTTCTCTGCATCACTTGCTTCGATTCCGACCACGACGGCGTCACTCCCACCGAGCATCAACGAGGGTAAGGATGTAACCGTAGTCCAGGCTTTCCCGAGAACTTCGGCAACCACTTGGAGAATATTCTCCTGGCCGGCGCCATGGATAATCACAATCGTGCCTTGGGAATCTTTAGGAGGGGCCACTGTCGGTCCCCCATTCTGAGGTTGGCAACCATTTGTTAGAGTACTAACCGGTGTAATCGGGGCACCTGCACTCGGGAGTATCGTAGCCATCGGTCGACGAAAGGAAGAACTCGGTATCATCGTTGAAGCGTATCCCATAGGCGCATGCTTGGGGGGAGTATTCAAGGAAGAGCAACGGTTAAATGCCACGGGAAAAGAGGGGGTTAAATGGATGAAAATGTGGATAAAGACAATTCAGTAGAGAAAGAGAAAGGGAACGACAGAAAGAGTAATTATCTTGGAGCAAGACGAGTCACAAGAGACCGACCCCAAAGGCCATTGATAGCCAACGAGAGTGGAGGATAGCCAAGGGTGGAAAGAGGGACTGGGAGGGGAAAGATCGATCGTATAAGCGATTAATATAAGAGAACAGCAGGCAGTTTCAGATCTGGCTTCAGGCTTCCGTTTCTAAAGAGAGACGGGGGAAGGGAAGACAAGACACGGACAGGCAGGTCGGAAGGAGAGATATGGTGGGCTTGAAGGGGGTTTTGGGTCAAAGCTGAGACGGAAGAAGAGAAGCAGACATCGATTGACCCTGTAAGAGGACGGACAAATCAATAGATTGAGTCGCTTGTCCCCGATTGCTTGAGAGTAGAGGTGATAAGCGATGCGAATCGATGTCGAATATAAGGTCGTGTAGGAGGAGCAGGTACGGTGATGATTAATCTGGTTGATCTAGGTTGATATAGATTGCTATAAGCTGATGCTCGGGGTGTCGATAAGGTCGATATAGGCACCGATATAAAGATATGAGGTTGATGTGGATGGTGGCAGTGGTGGTGAGGTCGGTGTAGGTGTTGCTGGGGATAGATAGAGACGTGGGGGGGGAAGGCTCCTCTGCTTTGCTGGTGGTTGAAGACACGCCAACGCTCAATCCTATGGCTCTCTCTCCTTCCCTGTCTCTGTCTCCCTCGGACAATCACAACCCGCAGCGATAGTAATTATCTTCTCCCTCTTTCCTTTCTCCTAGAAGAAACGCGAAGCAAAAAGCTAGAAGAATAGCCAAAAAATGAACAGAGATTGAGGCTGTTTAGAAGTCGACTGAGGCTCTTTTTCCCCTTCCGATTATGTCAGACAGAGAAAAATAATGAGAAGAAACACACAGTAAACAGTTTACGGGATATTGCACAGCGATCAAGCGAGGAATATTGAGCAGGAGAGGTACTTGTGTGGTACATCCACCTTTCCAGTTGAGAAAAGCTGGGGAAAGCAGTGAATGCCAAGGAAAGAAGGAAATGCCAGGTGAACCTTCCGGGGTAGAGAGGGCATGGACCACCGACGCAAGTCACTTCTTCCAGTGTTTCCAGAACCCTCAAGTCCTTCCGAAGTCACTCTCCCTGTCTTCTGAACGGTGGGATAATCTTTCTGGCGGCAGGAATTAATATTACCCCGGCCCGAAGAACTGTCTCCTTTAGGGATAGTCGCAAAATAACGTTGGAGCATCCACTCTTATTGGTCTGGACCTGGAAATCAATTCCCTGAGTTTCTCCGCCAATGAAACAACAGCTTAATCATCACAATCTTGGCATGGAATTAATTCCTCCCTCTCTCTTTCCTCTCGCACATTTTCCTATATAGGAAGGCCAGTATTCAGGAGTAAAAGAAGCTTTACGGAGAATATAGAGAGGCATGAGGGTGCAGCGAGAGTATCTCAGCAGGCGCGGTACAGATTGCTCAGTTGCTGGAGCTCACCATCAGTGAAATGCTTCTATCATGATTCTCTACATGGATACCTCCCAGCATACATATTAAACATGGACACCATGCTATCGGTCGCCACGCCGACATCTCTTCCCAGTCTATATCTGACACTCGGAGGCCTCAATTTCCACCCTCTCTACTTGGGAGAACGGACCGGGAACCTCCCCTGTTCCCATCAGCTCATCTACCCGCCGATCGCAAGAGATCACATCACGCAACAACTGCCGAAAGGTAAAATAGACCAGAGCCGATGGTCTCCAAACCCAATATGGCTGGCGTATGTAACTTGACGACAGCATCCTGGGTTTCGACCGGCATGCTTGTCGATATGCGCGACTCTTTCCCACGCGTTAGCCGAGAACATGACTCTCGCAAACCGTATATCGAACTCCCCTTCCTTCGTCCGATATCAATCAATTCACCCATATTTGCTTTCCTTGCCCGAGAATCCATGTTTAACTCGGGAGAGCTGGCCCCCTTTCACCCGAACGCTTCCACGATCACCACTCCCGAAATCAGTTTCACTTTCTTCCCATATCAACCGCCCGTATTAACCGAATAGCCCTCCCTTATCCATTTTTCCCCAGATTCTCCCAACCAACCCATGTGACCGATCAGCAACTGGCAACTTTTACCCCGTTTCAGAGAAACGATGTTGAATGTTTCATCTCCCTCTCTTCCCCGCCGTCTGTGCAGTGGCTTGACCTGACCTCAAGCTCCAGTGTCCGCCATTGATCGTCACACACTTGGAATTGGAGGAGCCTGAGCCACTGCACGATGCAAGCTGTGGCAACAGCTTGGGCCAGGAACTCGTTTTTGATATCCCAACATTTCCCCAGCCTCTGAACCCATGGCGATGACTTTGTAGTTGAATCCGGAAGTTGATAGCATCGATGGTAGGTAAAGCGTGAAATAAGTCTCGAAAAGTCAATTACCGGGATATAGATTTGCTCTCCCAATTGTGAGTCGGAACCAGCTGTGAGAAGAGCAACCATACAGATACGGAATATGGACACCTCTCACATCCCGGAGCTATCCTACCCCGAGAAGGCTCGTTCGCCGAGGCCGAGGCCTCAACGACGCGACACAACCTTCCATCTCATGATTGATAGCTTCTCCACAACACAAAAACAAGCTCCTCCACCGGAGACAACTCGAAATCATCATTCAAACATTGGAGGGTAAAATGTTTAAATATCTCCGTTTCCCGTTCCGCAGGAAAGTAAAAAACAAAACAAAAAAGAAACCAAAGCCAAGAAGGATTCCGAAATGGAACCGAGAACCCCGTCAACGAAAGGTCGAGTCCAGACACAGTTCAACTTGACATCTCTATCCAGAACAAAACCTCCCCTATTAATCCTCCGCGGAAAGAACCGCACCAAGCACGTATCCACTCTAATCCATAGCTCACCTCACCCAATCTCCACACTCGCCATTCAAGCGTGGAAAAGCTTATCTTCGTGAAAAGTAACCTCACCACACACAGCCCAGCCCAGCCAGCCCGTTCAAGCTCTTCTCTCATTCCGTGGTTCAAATAACCGAACACCCCCAAAAAAGACCAAGAAACTTGGCATCGGGCAACCGAGATCTGACGTTCTTAACTAATTTTTCCACCTCGGAGGAAATTTTCCCAATCTCCCTCGACAGTACAGTAAGCTCAGCCCACAGCCCACTTTGATGAGAGAGTCCGAAGAGATACCGGTTGCAAATGCCGATGGAGTCGGTAACGGAAAGATCTTGCTCACAATTACCCTACAACAATGAGGAAAAACGAGGGAGAGAACTCAATTGGAGGACTGAGCTTTCCCATTCGAAGCCGAGCCCGTCATCTCGAGTTTCCGCAGCAGATGATAGGAGATCCCGAACGGGGTTTCTTCGGCGGGGAGTAGATTAAAAGTACTTCTGGAGCTATATATATATATAAATTCCGTTGAGCTGAAGCTCATGGAGGAGCTCCATATGTATATGCAGGGGACACTAGCGAGGCAAGCTCTTGCAGTGGACCTTGACAGCCAGGGGACTCCAGATTGAGGCGGAATATTCCGAGACGTGGATATCAGGAGAAAAGAAGCTATGAGGAGCTATGGATCCTTCTTGTAGATGAAAAGGCGTTAAAACTGTTTAGTATGCAAGAGAACAAGATGACTACCCACACAAAGATAAGGAAGGGAAACAAGAAGCTAGAGAAGGAAACGCTATGTTACACGGCATGCGGAAAGGTGAGGTCACTCAAAAAGGGGGAAATCGATGGCGAACCTCATATCACTCCCGAAGGACCCCTTTGGTTCTCTTGACTCTCTCCCTTTCGGAGATGTCCCAACACGAATAGTGATATCAAAATTAGGTATGTATGTCTGCAGGTAGTGTGTAACCCTTCGATGGTGGCGATCCATCCCAAATTCCAAGACCAAGATAGTTAAGAAGCGAAGCCAGAAAGAAGTATTATTACTCGAACATAAAAGCCTTATTATTGCAACAACGCGCAGCTGAATGTCCAACAACGACCGACCCCTTTCCACGATATCAGGTGAGATAATACCCAATCTATCCGTACAGCCGCTCTAACCCTCTCTCCCATCACGTTACACCCACGCCATCGAAATACATACCCTCCACTCTCGAGACACGGAAGATTGATACTCCCTTCCTGAACTCACCCCCCATCCCACGTTCCATCCCAGATACGATACCTTTGCGGGGTACATATGTAGACATGAAGGTACGCATGCATGTCGCATGGTAAACCCAAGCATATCTGCATCATATCCATCTTTCCAACCTCGGCTCCCATACGTGCTGAGAGGGGGAATGGGGAAAGGGAGAAACATATTCCCTCGAATAACAAGTCTCCGCTAAGTTCCGGTATCAAGATAGAGGAGAAAAGGAGGTATGCGGGCCATGTATGCCGGTCAAGGGATTGAGGGAGGGGAGGGGGGAAAGGCGGGAAGGCCGGGGTTATTTTAGTCTCCCGCGCGCACGGGATGTGGGTCTCTTTATCGGTAAATAGGTAGAAAGGAAATTCGAAGGGATTTTAGAGGAAGTGTGATTGGTTATGTAGATTAGGGTTGTTGGTAGCTGTTGCTGTTGCTGTTGCGGTAGCGCATGAATAAAATTGGTTTCTATACAAGAAAGTTGGAGGAAAGAAGATGTTGTCGAATTCATGTCCAATGAGGGATGGAGGTATGCGAACGGGAACAGGGGTTGAGGATTTGGCCGTTGGAAGGATTGGTGTATGTAATCCGGTCTGGGTCCCTTCCTTTCCTTCCTCCGGTGGAGTAGATAGGGCAAGTTGGCATAAAAATAGTGGTGTGGGAGATGCAATTGATGTTTGTTCGCTGGTCCTCGGTAACTCCAATTAAACTCTCGTATCGATAAGATGGCAAGCAACTCCTTGTAATGTGAAAAATAAAAAAAAGGGAAAGATAGGAAGGAAACATGAACAAGAGAAGTTCCATGAATTATAGATTCCATCAGAGAATAAGAGGGTATATCCAGATCGAGGGACCATAATCCCCGGAAGGAAAAAGAGGAGAAAAAAGTTACATAGGTAGGGAGATGATAAGTTACAACCGGAAAAAAGATCAAGATCAGGACCGAAAAAGAAATTATGGGGGTGAGAGAGATAGTCCGTTCATCAGCTTTGGAAGTGGTTTTCGCCGTGCATTATTCGCCGTCTTCGAAACTCGCGGCACTCCTTGGATCATCCTTGGTTCTTTCATGAGGGAGGAATCGAGTTTCGCCGGCACTGCATCACGAGACGTTGGAGTTAGTAAATCTGTGGATAGTGCGGATGGGGGAAAAGAGAGACCTGCACTCACCTCTGGTGATGATACTCCTCAAATCATCGGACTGGGAATGTCGACTCCTACTATTAGGGGGGTAAGAAGTCGCAGCAGCTGACCGCCAGAGGTGTTCGGAGGTATCTGACAAGAAGTCCGTAACGAGACGACTTGAGAAGAGCGAGGTACGACCACGGTTACGTTTAGAAAGAATGATCTCGTCGAAAAGCGTCAACTTGGGATCCTTGGTTTTTGGCTTCGCCCTTTCCCTCTCGGCGATAAACTCATTGAATCCTAAGTTCCGTTAGCATATGTTAGCTCATCGGGCTGGGACATTTAAACATACCTTGAGTCTGCTGAAGCAGAGCCATATAATCCGCATGCTCATGTGGTAGACTCCTAAGGAAACCTTCCATATTAAAATGGTACGTATTCCCCGCCTTCTTCTGGTCACCCGTGGCAGGCTGCATAAACTTCTTGTAGGTGTAAAACAGACTGGCGAAGCAACGGACGAACGATGCTCGAACCTGCTCGGGGTGGAAAGCCACAGGACACACTAGGCATATTTGTGGCGCACATCGGTTGTGGACGTGTGTCCTACACCCTGTACACTTGTACATCCCCTCATCCGCTTTTTCATCACATAACGAGCAGACTGTTTTCTCATCTAGTGGTTGAAGTTGTAAGCAATGCCCTTCAACCCAACAGGTGCTTTCGTTGTTGCGGACGGACTGTGCCATCGCCTGTGGTACAATAGTCGAAGCTGCGATTGTGGAGGGGGCATAAACGGATGGAGCGTATGTGGAGGGAGGAGGTCGCTCGGGATTGAGTGTCGTGACGGAAAGATTGGAGGAGTGACCGAGGAACGGCACGCTGGGTCTCCGAGAGAACCCTTGCCTTCGATCCAACCCCATCGAAGAACTTCTACGAGAAGACGAATCGAAGTGACCAGATCTCTTCTCCCGAAGAGAAGCCTGCAACGCGAACCCGGAATCATTACGGGATATTGGCGTGGCAGGTGGAGGAGGGAATGATCCCGAGGTGGGTGATATTCTCGGTGATGGCGGAGAGCCCGTCTTCGTAGTCGAGCTTGTTCCCGGTCGATCATTACCCCGGGAAAGAGCGACGTCGTTACGAGCGTTTAAGAAAGCATTAAAAATTGGTGGTTGGGAAGGAACGGCGGCAGGGTCTTGACCGAACGAATTGGAGTTGAGGCTGACAAACTTCGAGAGCTGCGTCGATTGCGCCTTGGAGGAGTAGATGAAGGGACTTTCGGATGGGAATGTGTCAAAGGGGTAAGTTTCGATGGCGTAAGCAGGTGGGCCTGTAGGAACACCATAACGGTGGTGGAGAGGGGCGGCCAGCTGTAGAAGTGATTGTAATTTGCGTCTCTGGTGACGGGGTAGTGGTGTGGGTCGGACGGTGCTTTCGATCTCATCCTGGTCGAGATCAACTAGGACGAAGTCATCTTGGGGAAGCTCGACCTTTTCGTATCTCCGTTCAATCCCTACGATATAGGGGCACGGTGCTTCAATTGCTTGTACCAACCGAGCGGGTAGCACAGGGATAAAAACACCTGTCCATTGTAATGGGAATAGTAAGTCGACCAGAGCCCTGCTAGCTAAATGTAGCATTGAGGTGTGAGAAGATAGGAGAATGATTCGAGATTCCGCAAGGGCATATTCGAATAAGATGATAATGTTAGATATCGACAGGGATCGGAATAGCGCATATAGATCTGTATTCCGAGCGCCGGGCAATTCGTTAGAAGCCTCCTTTCGGGCAAAGAGGCGGAGTTCTCTGATTGCAAGTTCAACCTGGGTCTTCGATGAGATCGGGCTGAATGCTTCCGTACAGAGGTTCATAACGTATCGTTCCAATGGCTGCCACATTCCTACACGCGGTGAGGTTGGCGGCACGCGTAGAACTCCTCCGTCGGTCATCGGGACCACGACAGCCCTCAACCATTCCTTCCAGAAAGTAGTCATAGAAGCATCAGTTCCAAGGATACCATATGCTCTTGGGATCCAGAAACCAGTATCACCATCAGTTAGCCCGTCTATTTTGGACGCTGCACCATGTCGAACAGGTCGCAATAGGTCAGCCATTAATGAAATCTTCTCCTCAACAGCACTGATATCATCCTCGAGATTGTCCCTAGAAGTCGACCCAGAAGGCACAGATGGAAGCTGGGCTAGAAGCCGTGACAGTTTCGCCCTTTCAGCAGCTAACCTCTCACCGAGACTCGCAGCCAGTTCTCTTTCTTCATCGGTCATATTATCCCTTCTCCATTCCTCGCACCTCTTCTCTAGTTCGCTGGCAGCCCGCTGATTCAGGGGAATCCACACAGTGATGCAGATGCCATGTATCTTCGACCCATCTCCTGCTGTCATGGCAAAACCATGCCACGTAGATCTCGGCCGTTGATCTGAGGATACTATGTTGACATCGTTGGGGAATGCAAACATGGGCACGTAATCGGGGAACCCATTTTTCCTTTTCGCCTCCTCCGGCATGCCTTTCTGGGGGTATCTATCGAGAAGAACCGGTTCAAACCGCCGTTTGAGTGGGTGCATGCTGGGGGATGTATCGAGGGGTTGGGGTACGGGGATAACGGAATTGTAGTTACTGAGACGTCTCGAGGTTCGAACAGATGCTACAACGGGCCGTACGTTAGTAACTCTAGATAATTGAGCCAAATTAGGGGTTGACGACTCACCTTGGCGCGCAAGGGAAGGTTGTCTCTTCATGCTGCTCATATCTCTGAATGACATATGCCTCCGAACGCTACCAATTCCCGACTTGAGCGGGTTGACATCTTCGGAGACAATCTTTTGCGTTTTCGGTCTCGGTCTAGGGCTGGGAGTGGATCGATTGGGGGTTACTACTCCAGCGCTAAGGTTCAGGTCAGTCAGAAAGGAATCCCTCTCCGAAGTGAATTTCACCAGCGCCTTATCGAAGTCCAGGTCGCTGAGGAGAGACGAAGAGTTCTGTTCCTGTGCCCCAGCCCGGATGGTCATGCTACTCCGGTTGCTCCCCGATATCTTAGGTTCTTGACCAATGGACCGCATCGAGGCTCGAGGATCGTTTGAGATTCGCGACAGGCGATTATAAGAATTCCTTCTCTCATTCCATGAATCTGTGCCTGACGGCTCCTCCGCTTCGGCGTCAGCATCCTCCTCAATCGTCACGGAAACCGACGGCGGTTGTGCCTGGGCGCCATTTGTGCTGTATTCCTCGCCCAGCTTCAAGAACGTATCCAGAATCTCCGACCCATCGACACCGGCGATCCAGAAGTAATCAGCTAGAGGGGCCGAGGGTGCCTCAGCGGGTGTAGCTGGTGCCATGTTTCACGGACGAAGTACCGCAGTTTTGATTCGGGAGATTGCCAGGAATCTTCAGCACCAACGGGATTCACGATAAGCTCCTCCACTTCAATGTCATATCAATTGGCCACGAGTCCCATTCACTCAATGCTCCCACATCAATAAGTTCTCCCCAACAACTCGAGATACGGATACTCGTAAACGAAGGACGGAGTTGGTTAGGTATGTACTTTGCTCGGCGATCGCGATCGAGGTGGACGATAAAGTTGAGAGGAAGGTCTCCAGCTGGTCCGAGCCCCTTCTAACTGAAAATTATTAGGATTCTGTCTGGCGGGGTGAATAGGGTATCAAATATGAAATATTAATCGAAGTGAAGAACAGCGAAACCTACCACACTGGCCCTCGAAGTTGCGTTGTCGTTCGTCTTCCTTTCTCGTTTCCTGCTCAACTGAACTTCCGTTTCTTTTTCTTGTTGATTTTCTTTTTCCTGTTGGACGTCGAGGTTCGTTTGGTTTCTTTTTTTTGGCTTCTACCAGAACCAAATGTCTCAGTGTTTGAACGAACCACGGGATATATCCTCAAAAGATCGATATAAGAAAGGAGAAAGGGAAGAGATATTGAAGAGAAGAAGACACAATTCAGAAGTCAAGTGAATAAAAGAAGAATTGGGCTGGCGTACCGAAGATGCACAGATGCACACAAGCGTCCAGCCCCAAGGACTACAGGAACAGGGATGCGATGGTCGGGGTGAGGGGGTGGGAAAAAGACAGTGAGAGAGAGACGAAGAGAGAGAAAACAGAGAGAGAGAGAAAAGTCAAAAAGAACTTCACGAACTGCCGAGAGAAGAAAAAGGTAAAGAAAGAATCTGACACGCCGAGATGCACGATTCACACCGGTTCCCCGTACCTGAAAGAAGTTAAATATCCGGACTTCTGGTGGCGATGGGCCCAAGTTTCAACCCAGATGCTTCTAGGCGTTTGGGAAGAGAAGGAGAAGAGTCAAGATGAGGACAGAGAGTGAGAAGATCGGGGGGTTCTTGTCTCTCATGCAGTGGCTAAGAACAGTTCCTGTTGGTTTATCATATGCTCGACACCGAAACGGCTTGGGTGATGTTCGCCCTAAAGGATTCCCTGACTCAGAGGAGGGTTGATGTTGATCAGGGTTGTGAACCGCGGGGGAGGAGATGAAGATACGAAGAAAGGAAGATAGGAGGCATCAAATTGATGAATCTTCTCCCTTTTTTTCTACGATGAACCAAACTTCTCTATCTTGGTTGATGTCACTGTGGAGAAATCTGATTTTTTAAAGAAGAAAAGAGTTCATCAGCCTGTCCTTGTGTCTCTTTCACTCTCTGTTCTCTGGATCTTGTGGAGATGGATGGGAAACGATGCGCACGATGTGGGTTACGACAGTCAAACGATCCTGTGAAAGGGTGAAGAACAGCAAGTTGAAGTGAAGAGCAAGTGAAGAGGAAAACTCTGTGCTGCTGAGAAACTCAATACTATGGAGAAGGTGAGTCTCTATCTAACACTCTGAACTTCATCTATATCAAAATGTCCGATATCTGCCTCTGGGCGCAAGTCAAGTTTCACGTTTAACTCCAGACTCCGTGCACCAACAAGCAATCCATCTACCGACTGATGCTTGCTCTTCATGGAGACGAAAGAGGCTGTGTGTTCATCCTTCACTGGTCCAGCACACACCTCTTCTTGATAGCCTGATAAGATGCACGGAAAAGGGGGAAAGCGTGAAGACGACAGACAAGCAGACCTCTCGACAACAAAGTCCCTGCAGAAACAGAGAGACACTTCTATCAGCAATCCTCTTCTTTGCTTCCATCATTCGTATTAAAGCAAATCATCAATCATCAAATCGTTCTGAAGGAAAAAGAAACCAAAAACCGTTCCATCATCCCCAAGCTTTTAACGGCTTTCTCACACATCTGATTGCACCTTGCCATGCCCTTTCTTTTCCCCGTGGAACACCAGATATCATTCACCATTGGTGGTCGTAGTTGCCGGTCGCCAGTCGGTCAAGCAAGTCAGTCGAGATCAAAACTTTTTTCCTTCTTCTCTTCTCTGAAACTCCCCGACATTCTTTTTTTCTTTTCTTTTCAGGAACAGGTAAGGAGTCGTCTCCGAATCCTCGTCATCAAAATCAACCTTGCTTTTTCCTTCTTGCATCTGTTGTTTCCATGGATGATTGAGATAGATGAACCCGAACACTCCCTGGGTTCCCCTGAACACCTGCATCTTTCCTTTTCCTATCCCTGGACGAAGATCTCTGTCGTACATTGACATATAAATAACGAACACGATGAAGTTTTAATAACAGGAGAGATTATTGATGATATCTGTCTGTTCTTTGTTAGTCCTCGAAGGCTCGATCCGCCGTTCGTCTCGGTCTTCAGAAGAAGCGAGACATTTGCTAAATTAGTTTTGCTGTATGTCATCCTCGGTCCCCCGGTTGCATGGGAATATGATCGTTCTAGAAGTTTCAACAATGCGATATGTCTCATTCCTCTCTCTAGCAAGACCAGGGCCTTGACTCTTGAGATCTCTCTAACCATGAATGATGAAGGACCAAAAAAGACAGATCCTCTCTTCCCTTAAAACCACATGTATCCACCCTATCGAGGTGTATCAGAGATCTCAAACCCTCGCCGAACTCAATCAACAACAACCCCAACAATCTCCAAAACCATGCAAATACCCTTGATTCCCATCTCTGGGAAAGAGAAAGGAACAAAAAAAAAACTTGATTCTCTATCCCCGGCAAACGACAGATTGCACAGCCTGGGGACATATTATAAAATCGCCCGCTTGACTCCGTCGTCCTCCATCCTTTCGTTTCGCGCCCCCCTTTTTTCTGCCCGCGGGTTCCTGCATATTACGAGCAAGATGGATGACATTTTGCAAGGGTCAGTCAGATTACGGCTGCCCATATGATTCCCATGACTTAATAGAATGAACCCCAGTCTGGGGTTCACAAGGATATCCTGCTCGTTCTGAAACATAGTCCAATGACTTGCTTGCCAAAGGCCGAAAAAACCCCCAGGGATTTGCGGAAACCGAACCCATCCTACAAAAAGGACGAACTCATAATCTCACGGGTTCATCTATGTTTTCCCCGTTCTTATCAGTCTCTCTATTATTATATCTCAACCTCCCATGTACAAATTGCCGAACCAATGAGCAAACGACAGTTCTGTCCACGTCGTCAGGTACGACATGAACCACACACAAGATGTATACACGAACACAAAGCACAGTGTCATACATATACAAGCCTTTCTGGTAACTCAACAAACGTTGTCGTCGCCCGTGGGAAAGATGTGATCTTGTACTCCCGTACCACGTTTGCTGGCGTACACAGTTGGGAGGGCGTGGTGTTTGGAGGACAAAGAGGACAAAGCAAGAATGAAGAGAGTATGTCGGGCACCGTATTTGCCATGACCTGGATGGAGAAGGGGGGGAAACGAAGGGTCCAACACCCCTGGTTCAAGCAAAGAGGTTTGAGCGCATATATTATCATATCCCCCATCCCGATACGGCCCGGGGCTCCGATCACCTGCAGATACCTCGATGAAAGACAGAATATGTCAAACCAGATATAACAGCCTTATAATTACTATAACTATATACCCTGATTACCTACCGCTTCTTGGTCAAAAGATTTCCCGTACTCAAAAACCCCCTATCCCCCATCGCACTCCGCCACTCGATAGATAACTGACCCAAAACAGTTCTCCCGTCACGCTTCATATCTTTCTGTAGAGTCTCCAAACCTTCCTGCTCGCCGTTCGCCTGTTCTAGTAGAAATGCAACCTGGAGAACATCGCGGGGGTTGAGTGCGGGACAGTTCGGCTTCACGGAATCGGGTCTTTCAAAGTCCCAATTTAGAGACTTTGATTTGAATGGGGATTTAGGGTTGAGCGTTGTGCCCTGCCGCGCGCTTGTTAACATACATGCCATGGGTGCGGAGTCTCTTCCTCGCCCCAGTTGAAGCCGAAAGACGGAGAAACATACCTCTAAAACTATGACGCCATCCCCAACATTCTCCAACTGCGCCTCCAGGGCAAACCGAAGAAGCCTTGACTTCCCGTACGGTCCGAGAGATTTATTCTCTACCTCCGTAGGCGGCAATTCAGACGCCTTGGTACGAACACTTAGACAAGGCTGAGCAATAAACTGATAAAGCTTCCGAAAGGTCCTCACTCTCCCACCACTCGCAACTTGCCCGCTGCTTCCCGTAGTTGTAGTAGATAACGTCCCATCCTTGGGTGCCATAACTGTAGTCTCCGTATAACTCACATTAACGGCGAGTACGTGGTTCCCTTCCTCCTTGAGATCGAACCGGACAATCTTTTGGATCGACTCGCCCTCCCCCAGCCCGTCCGATTGTGGGCCCACCCCGTCTCCAGGGGGTGAGAGATTCAGCGGGACGGACTGTGACGGAGTCTGCATCTCAGCTACAATGCGCACCGAGCTGATCGTCCGAGGGGGGTCAGGGCTTTCCCCGGTGATTTCATTATTCGCACATAGTGAGCAGGAGAATGTTTCGCCCACATAGGCCGATCCGAATGCCGGGGGAAGGGTGAGCTTTTCGTTGTTGACCGGAATATCATCAGCTTCATGTATTCTTCCATCGTCCATCGTAAGAAGGCCTTCCCTTGGATTCCGCGCCTACTCACATTCGGACTAAGTATAAACTGCCCATCCGCCTCACTGGACGGATAACTCAACGACGCCTTCGCCGATATCGTCTTATCTTCGGAATGTAGGGGGTACTGGTTAAACAACGATGGTCGGGAGAGTCTACACAGAATCAAAAGAATCAGTAACTCTCCTTTTTTCAAGAACGGATTGGCGTCTGGGGACGGGCGCTTTGCGCTTATATATTTACCTTAAGACTGGTCGGTTCCGATCAGCCAGCTCTCTTTACCATGCGCGGAATGTTTGAATTGCATTCTATCCTACCTTTTAGGGAGACCGAGTGTGGTTCTTTGGGGCCTTCGGCCCCGGAATGTGCGCGGGCACGAGCCATAGAATATGCCTGGTCGGATTGTACAGTTTGTCGGGGATGCGTGGATATAGGTGTAGGTAGTTATTCAGTAATTTGATCTAGTTCCCCCCGAATTCTCGAGTCGATGTCGTCGAGCCGTCGTTCTGCTTTGGTCCAGAAGCTGATCACCTGGTGAGCTTTCATAGTTGTGGGTCAAGAGTTGGTCTGTGCGTTCATGGTGGAGGAGTGCAACGGCCTATCTAGATAACAACGCTACTAAGAGACGAGGGCTCTTCACCTACAACTTCATTGCTTCATGGAGTATCATATTACTTAGCGGAATATATGTCTCGGAGTATTCATCAGTGGAACAGCAAGGTTGTCTAAAATATGGTAGTGCAACTGATCTTTTTAACTAGGGTATCTGCCTCTCATTATCGGGTATAAATGCGGAGCCGAAGCTCCCAATCGACGACCATTTCGGTCTGATAAAGGACGGAACGAACCCCTAAAGCGTTTAACGAAAGGCAAGACAGATGCAATATATGAACCGAACACCCTTCCCTCCCTCGCCCTGACCTATCCCTCCCAACTTGAAACGAAAGGTTAAACGTACACAATTAAGATATTCCAAATTCCCATCCACATCTCGTACATGAAATCATTGCGTATGCCTCATCCCCATTGTCCTGCCATGCCCTATCTCCCTGTCCTGTGTCATCTATATCATGCAGAACTCTAAGACTCGTTTGGCTTTTGATGGTCTATCGTTTCCTCTCTTTCGACTTTCTCATCTGCCTCCTTCTCTAGCTCCTTCTCCCCGTCCGAAATTTTCCCCTTTTCGTCATCTTCGTCATCACCATGGACTTCGCCCCAACCGGATCCTCTACGGCTGACTCGTCCAGATGTACTGATGGTTCCTGGGGCTGGGCTGTTAAGTGGGCTACTAACGCCACCGCCGGTGCTCCCTGCATAACTATCATTACGTCCATGGAGGCCGCTTCTCACACTTCCCGAGTCTCCACCGCCACTCACGCCCCCGGGTCTGCTGGCATGGAAACTACCTCGGTCGCCGCCAGCGTGGGTTCCAGATCCCGATGCAACAACACCGGATGAGGAGTAGACGCTTATACGCTCGGAGCTTGCGAGACCTCCCAGACCAGGTCGATTAAGAGCACCGGAAGCGTTAGTGGTTGACGCGTTAGATGGCTCAACATTCGCGCTGAGCAGGCTGAGTGGAAGACTCTCACGGCTTCCACCGAAGACAGAGGAAGGTGCAAGTGCTCGGACTGAAGCATTGGTATCAAGAGAGTTGCGACGGCGACGCTTCGAGGAAGAGGCAAGGGTGAGTATTGACGCATTGTCAGTCAGTAAGTTATTCGCCGTAGCGGTGTTGTAGGTTGTCGGATGCCCCCCGCCGGGGGCCAAGTGGGATGGGACCGCAGTAGCGGGCGAGTCGGGGAATTGGTGGGAGAACTGGACAGTTTGATTACTTCCAGGTTGGGCTGGGTGAACATGAGCGACGTTCTGAGCAGCATTCAAGTGATTCGATGGTGCCGCAGATTGGATCGTCGTGAGAGTAGTGGTTAAAGATCGTTCCGATGGGGCTGGCGACGAAAATGTGCTTCCTTCCCCTCCCCCACTCGAACTAATGCCACCGCCCGCGGTTGCTGATGTGCCAGCTTTCGAATGAGCCGCATCTGACACTGTAGTTTCGCCGTTTGTCGATAGAGTTGGAGCGTTTGATTTGGTACCCGTTGCCGGTGGCTGCTCAAATTCCCCGTCTTGATAATACGGCGGGGTGTGGCGACCACGGCGTTCACTTGTTGCGGGCTCTGAAAACGAGAGATGACCTCCGGTTGCGTCGCCGCCATTTACATTGCCAGATAACGGGTATGGGTTGTTTTTCGCACCGGAGTTGGCGCTTTTCTTATTCTTCGAAATCGGGGTTTTGCTTGAAGAGTTACTGTGGTGTGCATCCGAGGGACTCTTGAGGTTTGCGAGACGCTTCATCCAGTTTGAGAATGGATGACGGCGGCCATGACGATCTATCCAAGTGTTAGCCAAATATTTCGCATCGCGGTAGCTGGTGTGAAAACAGTACCCTGAGCTCTTGCGGGTCCTTCGGTCGCAGCCATTTCTGAGGTGAGTAGGACTGGCGCCCGGGGGTGTGGGAGCGCAAGGAGTGGGTATCGAGGCCTATGCTTTGTATGATCGAGTGCTAGAATGATCTCAGTGTAAAGTGTCCGTCGTTGAACTTGATGACGAGAAATTGAGGATATGCGATGCAGAAATGCGATGAGGAAGGATTATATGATCGAGAAGCTTCTCGAGTATGGGTTAGGCAATCGCTCTTGGGTACCGATCTAGAAGCGAAAGAAGAGTCAGTTTGCCATGACAGCCAGATAACAACGACTTGACTGGTTTGACTGACCCGTACCTGCAGCTATACCCAAGTGAGAGAGATAGATTTGTTGTAATGCCTCACCACAGTTTCATTAATGAATGTTTCCTTTTCTCTTTCTATGCTTGTTGTTTCTCTTCAAGATGAGAGACACTCTTGACGCTTCTCACGTGACCCTTTCTCTCTCCCCCACACTTTTTTCATCTGCGGCTTACGACGTCGTTGTTTTATGTTCAACTGGGATGTTTCAACAAAAGCTCAATTCCATCCTTGAAGAAGAGGACAAGCTGGTATTCTACTTTAAGCAAGGGATGAACCTGAAACTGCCATCATCCAGGAACAATATTTTCTCTTTTTTGAATCCCAGTCCGCCTCATTTTCCGCCTCTTCGCCTCGTGGTGACAAAGCATCGCATTTTAAGATCACGTGATATATATCGTCGACGAAGTATCAGGATTTTAACGGTAGAGAATCGCTAGTCGACGAGTGATTAGATCTCAAGCGTTACTGTCCTTTTGGAGACTCTTTCATCTTCCAGCTGCGGCTGTCCATGTACCCTGTTCTAAGGCCGCATTCATCTGCCTTCTCGACACAACTCTAGGAAGGTGGGAACGGCAAGGTCCGTCACCCAACATGAGAGAGATGAAGCTACACGGTGTAACTACGACAGATGACGATGGTATGCAGTGGTAGAAGCTTGCCATGTCTTCGCAGACTGCGCCTATCCGGCCTCTGCCTCCGGATGTGGTGGCCCAAATCAAGTCTTCGATATCAATCACCCACATTAGAGATGTTGTGCTGGAGCTACTGAAGAACGCTCTCGATGCGGACGCTCAGAATATATCCGTGGGCGTCAATTTTGAGAGGGGCGGATGCGTCGTTGAAGATGATGGCCATGGGATCCCTCCAGTGGAATTCAAGGCAGGTGGCGGCTTGGGAAAAACGCACCGTAAATTGAACCTTGACCCCGCAAGTGATTAAGATCAATGCTAACTTGATATTGCAGATACATCGAAACTGGATAGTCGTCAAGAGGTGTACGGTCACCGCGGAATGTTCCTTACATCCCTCGCTTCGTTATCTTTATTAACGATAACTTCGCGTCACGAACTTGATACCACCACAAACACTGTGACATTCCATCATTCGAGGCCCATCACAAGGCTCACTCCAGCCCCGTCCCAGCACAGGCTAGAGTCTCGTACTCATGGGACTAGAGTCACTGTTCATGACCTTTTTGGAAATATGCCAGTTCGTGTGAAACATCGGGCGTTGACTTTTAGTAGCACTGATGATTTAGACAGAGAGTGGGAGAACCTGAAGGTCATGTTAGCCAGCTTACTTCTGGCGGTGGGCAAAGCAGTGAAACTAGTTGTTTCGAGCTCGGACAAGTCTCGCAAAATAACACTTCGATGTCCTCCCGAACTTGCAAGGAAAGGGGACGATCGTGCGAAGAGCCAAAGTGTACTCGACCTCGAGCGTGTCCAAAAAATCCTGACCCAAGCCGGTTATATAACGCCCTCAGGCCCGGAATCCTGGGTCACCGTCTCCGCTCGTACGCCAGCCCTTTCAATTGCTGCAGCAATATCAACGGAGCCGAGCCCAACAAAGCAAGTGCAGTTTATATCCTTCGGAATCCATCCAAAACTGCCACAGAATAATGCGAATGTCCTCTACGACGAAATAAACCGCATCTTCGCATCGTCTACTTTTGGCAACGTCGAAGATAGCCTCGAGACGGTTGGGGGCGGTACAAGCTCTTCCTCCCAGGCAGAGAAACAGCAACAGGAAAACGGTGCCAAGAAGAGAAAATTTAGGGGTGGTGGCAAGGGAGTCAATAAATGGCCCATGTTTTATGTCCGAATAAACGCGAGGGATCCAGGTCCTTCACAAACACTCGACGGTGATGCTACGTTAGAAAGCGATAAGTCATTACAAATCGTCCTTGACGTCCTGGGAACCATGATTCATAGCTTTCTAGAGCAACACCACTTCAGACCTCGAGCCAGGAAACGAGTGAGATGGAGCAAAACAGCTTCAAAGTCTCCAAATCCAGCTCGTGGAGAGTCGGGAGGGGCGGATCGTACCCAACACAAGCTCTCATCTTTCATGGATATACGGCCGTCCTCTGAGCCGCCAACATCAACAGAGAGCTTTCTAGGTGGTAGGACGAAACTTCCAACGTTCCAACCCACGACAAATGATCACCCGAAAAGAGAATTTGGGAATTGGTCAAGGATCAAAAGTGGATCCAAGAATTCGTTCGAGGACATATGCTCCGGGTTGCCGCGAGGGAAAGAGAGCAGCCTCGGAGGAGGTTCTTCAAAGGGTTCTCGAGTAGTTGATATAGGGAAATCAAAGGGTGAACACGGCCTTAGGAACCACTTGGATACGTCTACAATCGTCCGGCTTAGTCAGTCACCGTCAGTAAACAACTCAGAGGCAGGGATGGACAATAATGGGCAAAAATCACTCGATGGTACCGATACAGCTATCTCCTGGACCGACCCTCTCACTAAAACCGCCGTCTTGATCAATTCACGAACTGGGCTAGTTATGCCACCGGAAGCTACTCCAACAGGCCGCCCCGAAATCCGGCAAAGGCACTGTTCGACTGGGTCCCTGTATAGATGTAGCCGCTCAGTTAGCGGGAAGTCTGTCGGGAATTTGGAGTCCAATTCTTGGATTGAAGATGTTATAAGGAAATGGGAGAATCCTATTTTCCCCCACTCTGAGAAGCCCATCCCTTCTGTGTCTATCGATGCGTCAGATATCTTACCTTCAGACCTGAAGTTTGGTGATATAAAATTTCCACCCTCTGCCAAATACAAAGGAAAATTGACCAAAAGCGGACTCGAACAAGCTCAAGTCATTGCCCAAGTGGACCATAAATTTATACTGATCAAAATTCTGGCGACTCCAGAAGATACCGATGATAGTGAAGGGCAGGAGGAGGTTCTGGCTCTTGTCGACCAGCACGCTGCTGACGAGAGGTGCCGTATTGAGCAGCTCTTTGAGGACTTGTGTCCGCGTCCCACTGGGAGGAGTTTGGATGAACCTGGGTCACGAACAGAAGTACAGGCTACAGTGCTTTCCAAGCCGCTTCGCTTCGATGTCTCACTCCAGGAAGGGCGACTCTTCGAAAGTTATACGGAGTACTTTTCTTCGTGGGGCTGCGTTTACGAAATGTCTACGAGTACACAGCAGACACGGAGTGTCGCAGTGACCAGACTGCCAACTCTAATTTCAGAGCGCTGTAGACTCGAACCAAAGTTGGCTATTGAGATGCTGAGAGGGGAGATATGGGCACGGGAGGAGGGTTCCAGGAAGCCCATCAAGCCGTCCTCGTCAGCGCACGACTCGGGAGGTGACGTGCTCGGTAACGAACGAGCATCTCAGGGTACGACGAAAGGCGGTCACAACACTACTAGTTGGCTCGAGCGAATAACTCATTGCCCACAGGGTATTATCGACATGCTTAACTCACGATCGTGTAGGAGCGCGATCATGTTCAACGACATATTGTCCCTTCAGGAATGCCAAAAGCTTGTTTCGAAGCTTTCTCGTTGTGCGTTTCCTTTCCAGTGCGCCCATGGACGGCCGTCGATGGTACCAATAGTGAATCTTGGCAGCTGTGGAATGGCCAGCGACTCCGTAGGAGACGGAAAGTTGGGCGTTTCCGACGTCGGGCAGTCAAGTCAACATGAAGAAGATCATCAAGATCGATCTCTTGATTTTGCACAAGCTTTTAGGAATTGGCAAGGAGTTTAGGGTCGTTTATTTTGGTTTTTAGTGCATCATAGCACATACATACCCCTATTTTGGCAGTAATATCTTTGAATAAGCCACCATCTCAGAGATGAGACCCTTTTGTTAACTAACAGTTGAACAATTAATGTGCAATAACTCTGACAGTGCCAGCACATACCTCCCACCTCCACCCTTCACCTTCTCCCACATCCCCAACTTCGCGGTGAACGTCCTTTCACGAGAGTTGAAGCCCAGCAAACTCCAATCTCCCTTTTGAAACCAATCACCCTTCAATCATCGCAAAAATATGAAACTGAGCTGCCTTGGCCTCGCATCTCGCGGAAAAGAGGGAATTGACAGAATTCCTCAGCCGTCCCTCGCTCCTTTCTTTTTCCTTCTTCTGTTAAGATTTCATGCAGAATGATCGAATGATCCGCCGATCTTGGAAATTGTGTGTCAGAAAGGCCGGACTTTTATGTAGACCCAAAAAGGAGGCTGATAACAGTTCTAATCTTATGCAGGACCCGCCCGCAAAGTTTTCTTCATAGCGTCATGTGTGTCTCTGACCATATACTTATTTAGCTAAGGTGACAAAAAAGACGGACCAGGGCCAGATCTCATTCCGAACCTCGTGCATGATGCAGATAAGCTGAAGAACCCGCGGATACGGGGACATCCCACTCGCTCGTCCCCCCTCCTCTACCAACTTCCCCCACCAACCGCCACCACCACCCCACGCACACCGATCGACTCGGGCGGGAAGATAAAAAATTTCAAATTATTCCAGTCCCCAAATTAAGCGTCTTACATGCAAAAGGTCGAAGCTTTTATTTGAAAAACTACCTTGTTATGTTCTCGGGCCGCTTCACGCCGCCCCCATGCGGGTGAAGCTCGGGGCATATTGGGGTCGGCTCCTCGAGGTTCGTTCCAGCCCAATCATGCAGGTGATGTGCTCTGCGTGCTTGATGACGGCAGGGTGTTGGTCGAGTATAAAATTCGACTCGTGATTATCACGTCGTTTACGCCCCACTAGGGGCGGGTGGGATACGAAGGGCGAAGGAAAGCGCTGGAGGGGAAATATGGGGTTAAGGCTTAAGCTCAAAGGGTCTTGTGGATGTGAAGAGATGTTGTCTTCCTGCGGATGAGGCGGTCCAATGAAGGGAGCCGGATGACATCCGATTAAACGCAGGAGATGAGAATTCAATCACACCGAAGGATGGATGTCTCGTTTCAAAAAGAAAACACAGTGAATATAGTAATTATTTCTTATGTACAATTGTTACATCCTACGTCACTTTAAACAGCGACATGGAGAATCAAAAACGACAGGCTGCAATAATCAATAGCTCAAAGACATGCATCCTGAAAGAAGACGAGGAACAACTGGACAGACAGACACCTTGAATCCTGATTTCCCATCCACTCCCCATAACCCAGTCCCAGAAAAGAAATTAAACACACAAAACGCAGCCCATACCAATTGACATCTGTTCTCCATTATCCCCTTTGCCCTTTACTATTGCCCAAGAAGAGAAAAAAAAAAAGAAAAGAAAGGAAAATGAGGTTGCACGTGGTGCACCAACCAGCATGTCCTCGAGTTCCGCGTATAATAACCAGGAAAAAGCAAACGAATGAAACAAAGCGGTAGTGGCTCGGACGGCTCGGAGGAAGAATATTCGGTTTTTAGGAGAGATAGCGTAGTCGAAGTGATGTATGTGTCAAGGATATAGGAAAAGAAGGCGTAAGAGCGAGCGCGTCGATGAGAGAGGAAAGGAGATATTATCCGTGAGGAATTAATCTGGTTTTTTGTGAAAAAGAAATGAGAAAGGTATGTTTTTCCCCCAAATGCCAAAACCCCCAATCCGTTTTAGATACCGAGAAAGTTCCCTTTTTTGCGCTCGCGCGCGGTAGATTGCTCGTTTTTGTGTAGGCGTAGCCAATTCGTTCTCTGAATCGGCAAGGTGAAAGAAAACAATCCCGGTAGGAGACAAGCCGTTTCCTCTAAGATCGCAAAAAAATGATGAAGACAAAAAGCCACCCAGTAGTAGTCATGGTAAAAAACGATAAAAAAAAAGACAAGTTTTTGTGTCAAGAGAAATGAAGATGTTAAGGTTCCAGACAATTAGGTGAAGAGGAAGAGGGCTGTACATCGAGGCAGGAGAAACGTAAACAAAAAGCAAAAGATATAAAACACATAACAAGCTTGAGCAGGTCATAACGCGTCAATGGTGGGAGGGCACCAATGGGGGATATCAAACGTAGCATTGCAAAACACCCAGTAATAGCAACCGAACGAGAACACCGGCAGACCAAACACCGTAAAAAAGCAGAGTGGGAGCGGTAAGGGTATTAACCGTTCGAGGCAATTGACTTGGTCTTTGAACTATGAGTCCAAGCAAGGAAGTCAAACTTGTCCTTAGCATTCTCCTTTGAGAATACTGATGGAGTTGGGTTGGGCTCTGGTGGTGTTGCGCGGGCTAGGGCTTGTTGTTCCCTGGGTTCCAAGACAAGTGACCGGCGGTAGTAGTTCTGGAAGCTCTTCTCGCCGGCAGACCGAACACGGACAAGCTGATCTTGGATCCAAGTTTGAAGCTCTGGGACCTCAGAGAGTCTGTATGGGATTTGGAAGCGTTGGAGCTCACTGATGATTTTGGCGGTCTTCATGTGCTTGTCGAAGTTGATGACTGCCATTGTCCCGTCTTCAGTAGGAATTTGTCTAAGTGACTGGTTACCATGGTCGACAAATGTCAGATCCGTAAGGTAAGTTCCAACAAATGGAAGACAGGGAGCGACGTGGTTTTGAAGTCGTTGGCGAAGGACTGCGTAATTGCGAGACACGTCCACGATGGTTCGAAGGCTTTCGAGGGTATTGTGAGTCTTTTGGGAGACCAATTCCCAGGTACGTCGGAGACGTGAGATGGTAGATGAGTTTAATGAGCAGATGATCGCCATTAGAGAATCGTAGTTATTAAGCTCGAGGCATTTGTTCGCGATCTTGACCCATTGCTTGATGATAACGGCGCGCTTTTTTGGTTCTTCGAGCTGCAAAATGCAGTCTGCGACCAAATTGGCGAGGTCGGTAGAGAGTGTCGACATGGCGCGGACGTTGACAGCTAGGGAGCCGGATTTCTTCATCCATTCCGTAGCCAAGAGCTCTTCGGGGAGGATAGAGCAGAAAATGTTCGACTCCTTGATAGTAAATTGCCGTGCAAGTTCTAAAGGATCGAAATCCAGGATACTGATGCCTTGGCCGCTGTTTTTCCATTGCTTGAGGATATTAAGTTGGCTCTTCGAGAGAATAGGCGGCGGTAGTGGAGAATCGGGGCTGACGTATTGGGCAATGGAGGTATTGGTCTTGCCAATAGAGGACACCAGTCTCGGTACGACCGGTCCATGGACGGTGGAAACCTTCTCTGCGAGTTCAACCAAACGCTTTCCAGCAGTTGGAAGAGTAACCATCAACTTGTTCCTCGCAAACGCGAGGACAAACTCGAGAGCAACGTTATCGCAGTCGTGTCTCCAGTGGGACTCGAGCCATCCTTTGAAGATATTGTACACACGAAGACGTACGGGGCCAGCAACATTCGGTGTATCCCCGATATAATCATACCTATCGGACAATGCTTCTGCGAATTCCATAGGCGTGGCAAAGAGACGGAATGTGAGGTAAAACGTCGAGACGAACAAAGCATCAGGAGTGGAATGATGGGTGGTCAATTTCTCGACCAAAGCACGAAGGCTTCCACCAACGATTTGACCATCTTTGAACATGAGTTCATGGGCGAAGGTCTTCTCCAGAACATTCTCCTCGGTTTCGTCGCTCTCAGTAAGCGTCGTCTGACTGCCTGGGAAACTGCAGGCAAGGGGAGATCCTGGGTGCTGGCTACCCACATCCGGAGATGTAGCTCGGGTAGACGTTTGGGACAGACTGCTCATGCCCGAATCGTGCATGTTGCTGACATAGGTAATATTGCTTCCAGTACTTGTGATCACACGGGGTTCGTAGCAATCATCGTCGGTCTCTGGTTTGGTGTGGCTCTCTGAATTTACAACTTCTAATGGTTGGAAATCATTGGGTGCAGTAGATGAAGTGTCAACAACTTCCACTTGGGTTGCGGAGGAGGGGTCAACAGCGGAAGTTGGACTTTGTAGTTCGGTGTTTGAGAATAGTGTAGACGGGGTGGTTCCATCGGTTAGACAAGGAGTTGCTGGGGTAAGCTCCATATGATGTTCGTGCTCTGGGATTTGGATTGGTGGGGGAGGAAGGCGGAGGTTTTGGTCAGGTGTTGATTCGGTATTATTGTTGAAAGTGTCGTCCTTTTCGATGGGTGGTGGGGGATTGTCGTTGAAAGCATCGTCTTTCTCAATCGGAGGTGGGGGTCCGCTTTCCTCGACCGTGTTGGGAGATTCGTAAGTTTCATTGTCAAAGGTAGAGATACCCAGGCCAATGGCCGGGAATTCAAAATCCCCAATCTGTTCGAGAACGAGTCTTGCCTTGGCCACACAATCACCTGCACCACGCACACAGTCGGTAGCCGCGTCAACAAGACGTTTGCCTTCATCCGGCATGAAGATAATCTCGTCATCCGTAGCATTTGTTGGACGAAATGCATCCTTTGCAGCATGGACAAGCTCGGTAATCTTCTCATACATCGTGTCCTTCGCTTGTTCGAGAGGTTCTGAGCGATGCATATCATATTCCCATACCATTTCCACGACAGATAACAGATCTCTACATGATTGAACAGACTGTTGCGTTGTGAGGATGAGTTCTGTGGACGAGCGCGACTGCAAATGGAGCCCAATGAATGAACCAAGCACACCCAAAAAGCCATCATAAGCAGCGCCCAGTCGTTCGGACGCCAAGTTCTGGTTGCGCTCCGATGATGGGGGTCCGGTGCACGAGACTCGGTGAGAAACGGAGATCCTTTTCGCTTGCGCAGAAGGTGCTCGCCCTCGACGTGACTCGCTATACTCAGACTGTGGATTTGACTGACGGTTCGCGCTCATCCGGCTTGCTGGCTGGTCCCGATAATCCATCATTGCGTTTCTCTCCGAAGCTGTGGTAGTAACGGGGCTAGAAGGCATCGTATCCACAAACGAGAATGAACCTTCGGTCGGGGGTGTCAAGGGTCCATCATAGTGTCCAAAACAAGAGCCTGTTGGGCTTCCAAGGTCTTCGATTACTCGAGTCAGGCCAACTTCTTCGTTCCATACATCCAAGAATCTAACACCACGAGTAACAATTTTGAATGCCTTGAGCAGCATCTCGTCGAAAATGGTTTCCAGTGATTCGTCCATTGGGCCTCCAGTCGCGTGATCTTGCAATCTCTTTGCAATTTTAACCAAGGACGAAAGGTCAGAAAGTAGAGCTTTTCTATTCCTTCGAAGACCATCAAAACTCTGTACCGCTGGGGAGTCTCTGGTAAGACATTCCGATTTTTCCTATAGATTGGCGTTTAGTACCTCCTTTCCTCCACTATGATGGCGGGGACTTACCAGGAGAAACCTAACTCCCGCAATCATGCCTCTCATATAATCTTGGTTTCCAAAATCTTTCAGACTTGAACTGCACCCTCCGCGGATAATATCCCAAAAGTCGGTTAAAGCTTTTAGTAACGGCCGCATCGAAAGCTGGTCATAGGCCTCGCAGTAGTTGGTTGGTAGCCATCCTCGCGCTCCAGTTTCCAGCAGAGTACCATCAGCCCACCCATTCGTGTGAACTGTATGTACAAGTATGATGTCTCCTTGGTCTAGCGGGAGGGTTACCGTTGAGGGCGAGACGGTAGTGGTAGGATGAAATGGGTAAAATGCACGGAGGTAGTTGTGGAAGGCCGATGCGCCTTGTTCGCAGCGATCCATCATGTCTTCCCTTGATCCGTGTGGTGTAAGCGGCGGGGTCATATGAAAGTGATTCTGCAATGCGGCGTGAAGGCGCTGATTAGAAACCTGTGAGTTTGGGAAAGTTGGGCTGTATATTGATGGCGAGGCTCGGCCCTTCACTATGTTTAGAGGAGCAACGTGTCGCCGCTCATTCTGCATTTTGATTATTCACCACCCTGAATACTCTGGAGGTGGTGTTGACGGTTTTGGTGTGGGACGGATAGAAACTCGAAGCGTGTTTCGCGGTTGTTTAGATGGACCAAAAGAGCATGGTTTGAATTCGCGAACTCGACGGACTCGAACTTCCAGAGTTGTAGATCCAGCGAGGAATAAGATGTCGACAACCCTCCCAAACAATCCTTTTCACTTCTTTACCCCGTCAGGTTGTATATGGAGGGAAAGATGGAAGTTGGGGTAAATTTTCTTTCCTACCATTCTGTCAGCAATTAATTCAACCCAACTATCAATTGAGTGGTTCTTTGGCATCTGGTTTCATGTTCATGTTCATGTTCATGTTCATAACATGATATTCGAAAGATAATTAAAGAATGCTTGGTGTTTGGTGGAGGGGGAAAGGCTATGGAATGCTGTTGATATTGGCATCCAATTCCACCCAAGACCCGAAACATACCTTCAAGATTTGAGACGTCGAGGTGGTAACCACAATCGCACCGTGTTCCGGATATAGCAAGGCAGCCTCCCTCTGTCCAACAGGCTGACAAACTTCGGTTCAGTGTCGGCTCAGCCAATATATCCAATGTCTATGCTTCGAATCGATCGAGCCGGTCACGGGAAGTCTCTTCCTCTACTGGAGCATTCCTTCCTTCACAGTCCAAACCCGCGGGCATCAATGTCCGAACAGAGCGCTTCGTCAAAACAGTCGGCAATAGGAAGAGCGGTCTCTTGAGTATCAAAGCTTCGAAGCGGCAACTGGTGGAGGGAATTGAATGCCAAATTGCCACCGGCGGCAAGGTGCAACGAAATCAGGTACTCCAGATCAACGGAGGAGAATGATGAAGAAGTGTCACAACTCAATCGACGATAAGGTGAAAAAGAGGAAAGACAATGATCTGTGTCCTTATGGAGTGTGAGTTGCAAAGGAAGAGGAAGAAGAAAAAAAGGAGGTGGAACAAGGCAAGCATAAGGGAAATCTCTCGGTTCCAATGACACGGTGAAGACTTACGTTAGTACAGAACGGTACGATGTACAAGAATAATAAAAGTGACCTTGCTCCCCTCAGTTGGGTTGAACTACTGTGGACATGGCATTGGATAGCTTCAAGACATGGGACCCGCTTTGAGAGAGGTTGACAAGATCTCCAAGAGAATATGATCTCGTGTGATATCGTCTCTGTCTCATGCTGCTTCTCGCTCTCTCAGAAGCAACAGGACAGAAAGAGAAGACAGCGAGCGTCGAATAACCCCCAAGCTTCTCAAGGTTCCCCACACGCTACAAAATCACGAAGGACGGTTGAGCCGTTGATCCATGGTCGAGAAGAACGGCCCATCCATTCGCCAGGGGGGGAGGAATCAGGATGGATGTGAAAAAAAATTAACAAAAACAACGATGATAATGAAGAAGAAAAAGCAAATAATATGCCGACTCAGTGACCGTTCCCAGCCCCGGCCCGTCAAAGGGGGCTTTTTTCCTGGCCCTCGACTCTCTCTGGTTAGTGATCACTTCTGAGCCACTCCAGCAGAAAAGCAAGCTTAACCGACTAAGAGACCCACTGTCTATCCCAGCGTGAGCCAACTCGCATCAGGACTAGCGATCCCGGTCTTCGGCGGGTCTTTTTCAACCAGTACAAAGAGCCGAATGGCTTCTTAGACTGAAGAAGGCTTCGACGGCGTGGGCAAGCATTTTCGACCTCACAAGCAAAAAAAGGGCCAGGAAAGAAGAAATTGTGAGCAGAACCCGGACGGTCTCCATTCAGTCATCGTACATCACAAAGCGCTCGTTGTGTCCGAGGATTAATGCTGGAATCCTTGAATACCGTTGGCGCATAATAGACAGGGGTCATACACAGGTCAGTGAGTTTTGGTGGATTGTGCAGCGTGCTGGGGATGTCGTTCCCTGGACCCTGCCAGAGAAAGAAAGTCTCCCAGTCATTATCAGACCATCACCAAAGAGGAAATGATGCAAAGTGAGAACCCTGAGACAGTACCCATCAAAACCATGCGGAGTCGTCCAACTTCGAGGGTTATCAACGATGGATTGCCTTGCTTGTTCGGTGGAACCTGTGGGTGAGAATGAAATGTTAGAATTCTGGAGAGAATCGGAATGCCTGTCTGGCGATGGCGGTCTCTCGTTGACCATTGCCACCAAGGCGCAGACGCTCTTCGCTCTTCTTGCCACTATCAATTATTGTTCGCGGGTTCCCTCTATTGTACCACAGCTTTGGGATAATCTATTGCTGCGACTATTATTTGTATCGCCTTCTTTTTCGGTCAGTTGGAGAGACTCTTAGCGCCCACAGTTGTGCTGGGTCAGTCAGGGTTACGAAGCTCAAACTCTCCAGTCCGCAGCCCCGTCTTTTTGAACCTTCTTACACACAAAGTCAAAAAGTGAAGCCGATGAATCGAGCTGGATCCAGATCCCAACAACGTGGGTTCATTGAATCAGTCGCAAAGCAAAAACCCAAAGAGCCAAAGGCGAGATGATCAAATGCGCGAGAGAGAGGTTTGCATCGTTTGGACTTCATGTTCCACAAGGTTATCCGTATTATTGGACACGAAGAATCTATTATTATGCCGGATAATAACTCGTCAGTTAAAGGTTCCCTCTCAGCCATGAGACTCGATTTGTCACAGGAGACATCTCCGTAAATTCGAAGAGCATGAGAATCGGAAGCAACCGACCCGGGCGGGTGCTGGCGACAGAGGACAATGACAGCGAAACAGCAGTAGTTACCCGTCCCGAGAACGTAGAAGAAGTTCTAGAGACGACATTAATGAAGACCAGCGGATAGGAGCATCTGCGATATGAAGACGTTACGGGTTTCGCCTCACAAGGCTGTCTAGCATCACGATTTCAAGGAAGTCAACAGCCGTCTGGAAACGGAGATCTCCTGGACAGAAATGTTCTAGAAGATACTACTTTCAGATCCTAATGAACGATTGAACACGATCTATCCTCACAGGAGGGTGGTAATATTTTCTGTGTGGTTGTACTCGACAAACAAGGAGACATCGGGCTCAGAAACATTTGGTGATGGATGGCCATCCGTGTCGGATCACGAAAACAATTATATAGACACTTATTAACAGGCGAGCGATACTATCGAGCTTCCTGTCGCTGTCCCCGTCAGTGGTCACCTTCATCCCAGTCAATGCAACCTATCGGAATGGGCACACCTTGCAAGGACCGGGTATCTGGTGAGAACAAGGAACTTCTCAAATACTTACGCAATTCCCCTGCTTCCAATTGAGCTTTCTCAGAACACCGAGAGCTCCGGACTCCTGATTTCAACTGTTGATGGAATTTGAACTTGCCGTAATTTTCGGGCTGTCCAGGTGAGAGTTTGGTCGAGGCCGTCCGTGCAGTCTTTAACCGTCGGGAATATCGACGTTACGAACAACCAGGATCCCATCCTTCATCCTCAAGGGTCAAGTTGTACAGATTGCATCATAGCCATGATGATGCTAATCTTAGTCATGTCCTGCCTTTCGGCTTTGGGCAATCACCCTGATTCCTGAGCGACATGGGTATATAATAAAAGGGGCGGGAAGAAATATTACATCGATTCCTCATGCATTCAAGGGAGTTGTCTCCAAGTTCTCTGCAGAGGGATTCGAAAGATTTTCCAACTCCTTGCTTTTGACTGTGGAAGGCATTCGTACAAGCGCCAACCAACCCTTACCCCAGGTTCGTATGTCAAGATATTTTGACAGCCGTGGATTTGGCGGAAGGCACGGTCCAGCACTGAGCCCGGTTTCATTGTTGTGGCAACTCAAAGCACAGAAAGCAGATTGTGATCAGTGTCTCGGGGGTGGACTCGCCATCTGCGTATCAGGCGATCAATCGCGTTGTCATGCAAATAATAATTCATAAAAAATAGCCAGCCCGGTTCAAAATCCAGACCCTTATTGTTTATTTCCCAGTGACAGCCCCCATAAGCGACTTCATCACTTCCAACTTCGAAGCTCGCGAATCAATCGACGCAACAAAAAGATGATATCAAAAAGCCTGGCAGCTCGGTCCTTTTCCAAATAATCAAATCATCAACCCAGGTTTCGACCAACTCCCAGCAGCGGAAATGAATATGCACTTTTCCATTTCCGATGGAACCCAGAGTCGCAGGAAGAACGGGATTGGGACGGAAAACCGTCTCTCGAAGAAAAAACGGACTTCGTATTCCAGGAGAAGAACAAGCTCGGTCAGGATGAACGCCACCAACAAAGCTGACGTGGATGTGAGAGCTGAAGCATTGACTTTCTGCAGAAAAAAGAAATGTTCCGATGAAGCCATGTCCATGAGCCTCTCATTTTGACAGGTACATTGGTGGCGAGTTTAAGCTCTTTGATTGACACCTCAGGCGGCCGGGGATTGGCCTTGCCCTCGTATCAAGAAAGTCTGGATGTTGTTCCGGTTCCAGAAGATCAAAAATCTGATATCTTTCTCAACCGCCTTGACGCTCGAGAAAAGACGACGTTTAAAAGTCTATTTTAAATATATGAGATCGAGGTATCACAACGCCATTATTTTGGGTCTCGATCTTCCCAAAACGGCAGAACAGATAGAAGAAGGGAGCGGCAACGGTCTCTCAGTCAACCAAATTTGGAAATATGAACAATCGTTCACCGGCCCCGGCCCTGGGCCGCTTCGATGATCCCATCAACGAGAAAAGTGATATATCACCAACCAGTTCCCACCCGTCGTGAATTCCCTGCTCTCGAGTCCCACGGCGATGTCGATATCCAGATCGATTTGATCGAGACAATTTCATGCACAAATAACATGGGAATCTCAACTCCATATTTTTTGCAGGAGATCACATTTCCGAAGATCACCACCACACCTTCCTTTGTCTTTCTCTGCTTGGTCTCTTTCTTCCGAAAAATTCAATTTTGCGTGGGGAGATCCCAGGTCTGCACGCTCGTGCATGCTGCATATGCATCTACCAGGAGGAGCATTGAAGCTCAATGCATGGCCTATCCAGGACTCTGTCACGGCCCACCCCCAACCGCAAAGGGCGATTTTTATGATTTTATCCTTTTCTTTCACACTTCAATCTCGTCTTCGATCTGAGAGCTCTCAGATTGCGTTTCGCGTGGAGATGAGCACTGATGATCGAGAGCTGATCGTGATGTTGCGCATAACCCTCACGTCGAAGCGAAATACCCAGAACTCGACGGCTGGCTGCAAAGCATGAACAATCCAATTTTGTAATTCTTGGCAGTGCATCCTGGTTGGTCGCGGAAAACAGCTGTGGGCATCCGGCAACGGCGTCACTTTTTAGCGTTGAGGAACCAACTTTAAAGCAACGCCAGCGCTAGTTCAAGCCCCGAGCACGGAAGAAGCAAGGTACTTTTACTTCTTTGGGTTAGTTCTGCAGGTACACTAATTTACTAGCGCGCCTGCCACTTCTTGATTCAGCGTGCCACAGAAATGAGCCGAGATGGACCCCAAGCTCTTCTTCACGCTTGTCAACAACCCCACTCAGCAAGAAGGTTAAACATGCGAAAAATGGACACAGCGTCGACAAGGAATGCGCGGAAGAGCTCAGCTCTTGCGAAAGCTGGAGCACAGCCTGTGTTGATGTTCTGTGATGGTTGGGATGATAAAATTGATACCTGGCCTGCATCGCATCCGTATTCTGGGCCCAGTGTACGCAGCTATCATCCTGCGGCCTCAGGCAAATGGATTATATTTGTCAAAATCCCGTGACCTGTGACAGATGCGGCATGCGGTTCACCGTCACATAACCTCGCGGAATGGAGAAAAAGCAGGCCACTGTGACACAGTGCATCTATTTTCTTTGACTTGAAGGCTGCGTCCACTCTTTTCCTCACAGCCAGGGTCGCATCCCCTGGCCCTCTGCATGGGGCACCTCATCGTGCATATCCCATATCTCTAATTACCAAGTCCGATAGCTGGAATCCACCCCACCATTGCAACCCCCTCAATCCCAAAAGCTCGACGTACCGCGGATATCATTTATCTGGTATCCGCGGCTCGATCGGTGCCAGCATTCCCCTTGTCCCAGTTGGAGCACTGGCTGGTCAACAGCAAATCCCGGACGATGAGCCACCCTTGGAAGCTGGGAGAGCTCGAGAAGGTCGACCAATCCAACTTGCAGCTGCGCATCTGTAGAAGCCATCACACAGTCTATTATGTATTGAATCCCAATCGACACGTCTTTGCGCCCGACTGTCTCCTGTCGCGATGAGTTTGACTTGAAATATAGATTAGTGAAGCGGCCGTTGGGTGCCCTTGAAGCCCAACTGGTTTTCTTTCAAACCCAACTGCTCAGGACCGAGCTTCTTCAGGGACAAAGGGAGGCTTGAGTTCACCGTTTCCCTCCATTCCGATTCATCTGTCATCACGAAATCTTTATTCTTATCTTGATAGGCTATCGCTCGTGTGGCTCTCCCAATCACGAGCCTTGGAACCCCCGCCTCAAGGATTTCCATTCGGACCAGATCTCGCATCCTGTTCATCTCTTTGTCTGATGTACTCCCTGCACGCAATGGCTGGTGTCTTCAGCAAAAGGAGTGGAGGGAGAAGAGACCGCTGTCGGTCAGCCCCGTCTTCACCCATGGTAAATGCTGTGGGTCGCGGTGAACTGACCTACGACATCGCACAGTCAGAGCAGACCAGTCGAGGAAACAAACACTGATATCTATCCATTGTGTGGGGAAACGGCAGTTATCATTATCATGGTCCACGATAACTGATAACAGTGACGGTTGGTTCTCTTGCCTTGGTGGCCCATCAATGTCGTCAGAAAATGGAGCCTTGGCAGTTGCACATCACCCCACATGACCTTGGGGGTTGAAAAGTAACCAATCTTTGAAGAGGAGATATTCAGTTCTCAATTCCGAGGGTGAGAGACAACCTCGTGAACATGTGAGATCGAAGAAATTTGAGCATTCTTCGATATCAAGAATCGGACGAAAGCCTCGACCGCTGGATTATCGTCGCATCACTGAAGAACCTTGATCGTCTGCTGTCTGAAAATTGAGTTTTGGGCGGCACTCGTTGACGGCAAGCAGCAAGCGTTTCCGGTAGCCAAATCCCGGAATCCAATCAGGAGCTTATGATCTACAGTCAATCTCTCTGTTCCTGTCCCTTGCCGCGTCTTTTAAATCCTGGCGTGTTCAATTACAGTTTACCGCTCTTCCTTCAGGCTTTTTTTGGAGTCCAGAATTGCTCTTTCTTTTGTCTTCATTTCTTTTATCTCATAAAGAAACAACATCCCACGCACGTGCTCGTATGACAGAATGTCTTCAGCATTTGGGTTTTTCAGAAGCTCTGCTTGTTCTCTCGTTTCCTCGTATTCCGAGAGGGGAAAGAGGTGTTTTTTCCCGTGCAGTCGTGAAACCCATGTCCTCAGTTCTCTCTCGGGTCCTTCCCCTGCCTCTCAGACGCGATTCAGCGAGTCTTTGGCCCTCCTACAACTGACTCGGAAACTCGAGACTTGAAGTTTGAGCTCTTTCTGGAGGCTTCAAGCTCAAAGTCAAAGGACGCAAAACAAACAGAAACATCTCCACCCTTTACCCACAACCCGGATAAAAGCCGCAGCTCAGCGAACTTAAAAAATCCCAAGATTCGGTGATTTCTTTTGTTTTCTCATGTGAGAGAAACTTTATTCCCCTCAAAGTTTCGTCTGCGTCTCCCTTTTTCTCTCTTTCCTTTTGGTCACCTTCCCTTCTCGCATCGTCTTCTGCACAAATCCCAAGGTTCTGGGACGGCTTCGCTTCTCTCGATTAAAGTTCGAGGCAAAGCGCCAGAGACAATCTTTACCTACCTTAGGCAACGGTGGTCAAGTTTAACACGATTGTGGTCTCATCCTCCTCCACAACAGTATCAAAAGAATGGAGACAGTGATGTTAACGAGGCTTGCACTTCGCAACAAGTGCGGCGATTTTCCCGCTCTATTCCCCTTTCGCACTGGATCTTTTACGTCGCTTTTTCCCTTCGCCTCCCCATCAACGTGAAAGGGTTCCACCCGATCTGCAAAACAGAGGAGAAAACAACGGGCACTCTGGTATCTGTGGAAACCATGAAGCTTTCACCATCTCCCTCAAACCGGTTATCTAACTCCTTCCGGGACTCGTCTCCCGCGGGCATGGAGCACACACCTTCACTGTGCCCCGGCATGTTGGAGACGACGACGATAAAGGTGAGGGGAAATGCATGTCCCCTGAAATCAGGTACTTCTAATTAAGTATGTTTAGGGCTATCCCAGCCAGGCGGATCCTAAGTAACTTTGAGTTACCAGCATCCTGGGCCCTGGGTTTTTGAGAGGGGTTGAGTTTATACTCTTGTATCCGAGCACATGGTCGAGAGGGGACAGGTGACTGAACAGATCATTGTTATGACTTCAATGCCTGTTTCCGCCTCTCGACTTCGGGAGGTGTAGGGAATATTTCCGCGTCGATAGCTTGGGCAGCCTGCATCGATTGTGGGATGGTCACTACATTCAAGAAAACTCTTCTTTCGATCTCTCGCGGTGACAGCCTTGTCGTTGTCGACATTATTCTTGATTATTGAAGCCTCAAGAACACAGCAGACAGAGAGCATGTCGTAATTTGCCCGTGTGGGGGAATAGCAGTTCGCAATAGTTGACCGGAATCATGAATCATGATATGGACAAATAGTTTGGTTCACATACGTTTCACTACTAATATTAAAGGTTTATTTGTGTACTATTCGATTTTGCTTTTGGATAATTAGGTTAGGACGGGACACAAGGTCGAGGGACTGTGCGCCGTGAACCTTTTTCTGGAAGAGGGGAATGATGAAGGGGCGAGGGTGAGTGTTGCACGGGAACATCGCACAGAGAACGATATGTGATAGGGAGGACAGAGGTTGGATAATTTGAGAGCGACGTGACGTAGAGGTAATAGTTAGTTGATAGTCATAATATCTATTGGTTTTCGGTGTCGTATGTTGGTGTGACTTCTGCTTTGGGAGTATCAAAAATATATATATATTTCCAACCAAGACCGATGCCATAAGAGTATGCTCAGATAAGACCAGAGACGATTATCGACCATATTATATCAAACATATATATTCCTAGTAGATAGAGACGGTAAAATGCGTTGCAGTGACTTGTAGATTGACATAGTATCTAGAAAACCCCTCAGCTACGGAAGCATAGTATATTGGACTTATGATGCTAGAAAGAGCATAATAGATATCAAAAACGAACAACAAGCACTACAATATCAGTTTTTCCGCCCTAACCCCTCACAAAGCCGTACACGAAGCGGTGTAGGAAGCCTCATCGTAGTAGCATGCGTAAAACAATCAAAACATCCCATCCATATCCATATCTAGATCTAGAAACTCCGGATTCCCAACTCCCATATCAGCCCCGTTCAGAACATCATCAATGCTAGTATCCATAACATTGCCACCGCCCCCAGGGACCCCCATGCCGTTATCCATCCCGCCTGCCCCGGCGTCACCACCCGCTGCCGCCTCAGCAGCTGCAGCATCAAGCATCTCATTGAGATTCCCCGGTTCATCTTCACCCACCCCTCCGGGACCAGTTGCTGCAAGGCCCATCTGTGCGTCACCGACATTCTGTAGGTCGATGTCTTGCATCATGTTGTTGACGTCGAGGGTGGGAACATCCTGCGCCATGGGTGGAGGGGTCATTAGCGCCTCAACACGGCGGTGAAGTCGAACGATGAGCTCAGCTCGGTGAGGATCGGTTGCCGACGTTTTGGCGACGGTCTCATGCTGGAGCAGGAGAGCGTCGCGGAGTGTAAGGATTGGGCTGCGAGGGAGGATGTCCTTGTTAAGGTGGGTCGAGGGGTGACATGCTGCCTGGTCCATGGTGAAGGATTCTGCTAACGGGGCGCAGACTAGGGTGGCGAGAATGTCGAGGGCGAGGTCTCCGCTGCCGGTTTCCGATTGTAGCTTGAGCTCGTCGAGAAGCGCCCGGAAAACCCGGACAGAGCCTAACATGTGTATCCCAGCTAGAATCTGGCGGTGTGTATAGCTGGGGGGAGTCATGCTGATTTCGGGATTTGTGCTCCAGAGTACAAGGGATTGGTATGTATTGCGGATGCTGGAAAGAAGCCCGCCACCACCCGGGTTTGCGGTCCAGCCATCTAGCTCCGTGCGTCGAGAACTACCGGTCTGCTGGAACGAGAGATGCGGCTCCAGAGCGTCCAGGATCGGCTTGATATCAGTTCGGGACGGGTGGCGCCGCGCCACATCTTTTAGCTCGTCCTCAAGGGATCTGGCAGAGATAGAGAGCACAGTGCTGTGTATTGCTTGCGCCTCACGGGAGATGGAACTTGGTTTGACGAAAAATGACAGGATTTTAAGTGACGTCGAAAGGTCACTTTCAGACTCCCATATATGGTTGCTCAGCCATGTCAAAGCCATAACTAGCGACGGGAGAAGAAACGGTTCGAGGAGATCTGTTGCTATCAGTAAATGGTCTCAGGAATTTTGAGATGGCCAATGAGACATACATTCAAAACCGCCCTTTAGGGTATCAAATTCCAGCTTCCCCGTCTCGCATGCATTGAAGCTTTGGCTGAATAAAGTAGCCACTAAGAGATAGAACTCTTGCGGACTGCATGATGACATAGACTCATCACTAATACCTTCTGCGATGAAGAGAGCCGTAATCCAAGCGCCGAGATTTTTGCTCTGAGTCTCCGTTAAGTCTCCCAACCTCTGACTAGTTGACCCCTGCTCAAGCAGTCGGAAAACAAAAGAATTGGAGTCGGAAACCCCAAGGTCATAGGGACTTAGATTATAGCGATGCTTGAAAGCAAGGACAAGGAGCAATATACTTCCAAATTCGTCGTAGACAGGCTGACTTTCACCTACATACATGTATGTTAGATGCAAGGGGTAAAATTATCGATGTGAAAATCACGTACCTTGCTCCTCATCCCATTTCCAAGCATCTAACAACGCACATATTGGCTGCAGTATATTCAGCGGACTCCTGAATAATAACATAACGTCCAATGACTGTAACCTGCGGGATAAAGAATTGCAGATATATTTCAAGGTCATCGTCTCTTTTCGAGCACACAATCCATGCATAAGCTAAGTAGCAACGTCAGCACAATTTCACGAGTGGAATGGATTATTACACGCTCAACGCACCTCAGTCACTGCACGAACTATAGCTCCCGCATTTCCCTCCATCGACTCCATCTCATTGATCAACTGTTCCGCGCGTTCGGGATTCGCGTTGATCTGTGCAACAAGGTTCTCCTTGACGTACTGACCGCCAACCGGAAGAGTTTGCATAGGATTCTCTCCCAGAAGTCGCTCAATACTCGACTCCGGTATAAGCTTATGCAAAGCGCAGGAGAATAAAAACTCTTGCCGTACATCGGATAGGACGGTATTTCCTTGCATTGAAAAGAGCTGCGAAAAGGACGGGAACGCATTAGGGTCGACACGACCGAGGGCACGGCTGATACAGACTTCCATTGGTATAGGATCCATCAATGAAGCAGACATGTCGGCAAAAAAGGGAGGTAGTTTGTTAACGAGAAAAGAGCGGAAAAAGAACATGGTTCGATTCGACTCATTCCGATACATTGCGTTCGAGAGCACATCGAATGCGGCTGTTATAAGTTCTTCGACAAGCACCATGTGTTGCCCCTAAAGGTACGAGTTAATCGGCATCTTTTTCTGAGGTTACGGATAGGATACCCACATCATAACGAATATTGAGGTAGTTAACGAGCATATTATCGTCAACTAATGGCCTTCCAACGAGCTATAGAAGAAGGGAGTTAGCTGGAAACGTGTGTTTTGGGAGACAATAATCTTACAAGAGCATTGAGATATATGTAGAGCCCCGCCCTTGAGTTTATAACTGGGCCATCTATCACGTTCGACTCAAACTGCATAGCAGTGGCATCGACTTCGTCCATCATCGCGTCTTCCAGAGACTTTGAGCCACTGCTGTCGAAAATGTTGAATCCTTTTTGCAGAGCATCCAGTCTGTTCCGTAGAGTGATAGATATATCAGCACAAATCGGGTTATATGCGGAAATAGCCTGGGCTAGCCGGTTTTTATCAGCTGCTTACATGTTAGCATTTCTCGAAAGCTTGCGCTACGCCTGTTACTTATACTCGATATCGTTGTGGGGAGATGGTCCCTACCTTCGGCGCTTGGAGTGGAAAGGCTATCTAGAGCATTGCTACTTCCCACCAGAGCTGCTAAAAGAATCCCAGCGGATTCGAAGACTTGAAAAGCGTCCTGTGAGGTTCCTAGGGCTCCTGACGGGTTCTCATCATTTGCAGAAGCGGAAACCCAAGAAACCAGAGCGAATATCCAATCCGTTACTGAGGTCAGAGTCCTTCGTGCATCCCGCATCGATTTTGGTGACCAGCCGGAAGTGACAGCCATTAGGAGGTCTTGGAGAATGCGGTAATCGGTCAATAGCGTACTAGGCTTTGCCAGAGGCTTAGCCGTGCTCGCTTTCGATTCATGATCTTTCTGAGAGATGCTCGAGTGCTTCAACAAAGAGTTCAATATATCCGGCATCTTAATAATCCCTAGTCGACGTAAGGTGTCGACATATAGGGGTATTAGCGGATCCCAGTATACATTGGTGACAGCTCTCGACTCTAAGACGGCATCGACAAGCGTTCCCTCTGGGATTGTATCAGATTCGAATAGGATCTTCGCCATTTCCCGAAATTTATCGGCACTGATCCGTCGAGTTAGGCATTGACGAAGAAATGTCTTCCATTTCTCGATAGACGACGCCATTGCTTATATTTTCATGGCTCTTTCTTTCTCCTTGCTATTAATATGTTTGAAAGAAACAGAGGACATAAAAAAGAGTTTTTCGAGGCCGTCAAACTCCCCCGGGTGAACGATGTAAACAAAAAAAATCTTGGGCAATCTAGAGGCGTCCCATGGAAGCAAACATGTTAATCTGGTGTGCTTTGATCTGAACATCACATCGTCGATATCAGAAGTGAATTACACGATGCCGAATAAGGGTTAGTCGATATGCCGACTGAAGGAAGATTGTTTATCCGAAGATTAGACTGAAATGACATAAGCCAGCAGAAGCTGGATTATGTAAACGGGGGCGCCGGCCTGGCGGCCGGGCCGGGGGCCCCAGATCACAATGAGCCCTATTGCGCCTCCGATTGAGCCTCAGATAGGATTAAGCCCCCACCCCCCACCCCCTTTTTGATAGGGTTGAGATTTGGGGGTAGATAGGGGTTATATTGGGGATTAGATGGGGTTAGATGGGGGGGAGGGGTTAGATGGGGGTTAGGTTGGGGGTTATATGAGGGGGGTTAGATGAGGGTTATATGAGGGGTACATAAGGGTCAGATAGAGTATAGCTCCAGCCAATGAAAACTTGATGTTCTGCCGGATTGCTTACGTACTTAAGTGTGACACCGCCTTTATTTCTAAAGTGGGGCGAGCCAGTTCAAATGAGAGATTATGATTGGCTCAAACCTTAAATAAACAGATTTGATTGGTTGATGACAAGTCTTGGCAAAAAGAGGATCTGATTCTCCAGGAAAATTTACTATGAACGCTAAAAACCCTAGAATCCCACGTGATCGGACTTTGGCTTGGAATCCGTGTGATCTAGGGCACCTGCCCTTGAATGGACACTCGGATTACTTCTTTCTATCTCCCCTATCTGAGTCATGCTGTATGAGGAGCACATAACATGACTACCCTTATATGGATGAAGGAAAGTACATACTAGTTTTCATATTATTTTAAGGCCTATGTAAATGTGCTGGGTCACCTCTTTTAAGGCTAAACTATACACACGTGTTAACTGTCTCGAAAGCTTACCAGAGAGCATTGGGTTCTCCTCCTCCGTGCTCTAACAAAAGCCTATGAACGCTTTTATACCCTCTTCTGTCCGCAATCTGCAGCGGTGTTGGCTTATTCCACCTATCTGGCCTCCCCATCAAGGCACCATAGTTTAGTAACACCCTCGCTACTTCCACATGATTCCCTGATACAGCCTTGTGGAGTGCTGTCTGGTCGTGTCCGTCCTTTGCTTCTAGATCAGCCCCGTGGTCTAAGAGCAGTTGCACCACTGAAGAATATCCCCTACTTGCTGCTGTATGGAGTGGGGTTTCTCCAGAGTAGTCCTTTGACCTAACATCGGCACCGCGCTCGATAAGTAGTTTCACTAGTGAGAAGGGAGGCGATTTAATAGATGTTTGAGACCATCCCGCTAAGTGTAGCGCAGTGCCATCTATTTGATTTGTCCCAGCCGCGATGTTTGCCCCTCTATCAAGCAAAAACCGAACAGCTTCTGTGTAGCCTTTGCGTGCCATCATCTGGAGCGGAGTCAACCCGTCCCAGTATTGAGCTTCAATATCCAACCCCATATCATCTAATAGTATCCTGAGTACATCCACGGACTCGTTGAAAGTAGCTAGACTCATCGCGTTATCCAAACCGCCGAACTCCGCCCCCCTGCTTAGGAGAAGTTTCATCATCTGGGGTTGGCAGCTTCGAATTGCGTATGATAGCGGTGTGGCTCCATGAGAGGTTCGAATATTTACATCGCCACCTTTATCCAAAAGATATTCTGCGGTATCTAGAGCGCCATTGGAGGCTAGCATATGGAGAGGAGCCGTGCCAATGTCACATTGACACCCCGGGTCAGCGTTATATTCCAATAGCACCCGTGCCAATTCATAATTTGCCAATCGCACTGCGTAGAATAAGGGGGTTTGGTCCCCAGTCTGTGACTTTTGTGTTGGATTAGGGTTCACGCCTTTCTGTAAGAGTAAAGTAGCCACTCTGTTGTGACGGCGTCTGATTGAAACGTGGAGGGATTTTTGAAGTTCGGGAAGGAGGGTGTCAATGGGGTACTTGTTACATAGGTTCATCAGTTCATGCACTATCACGGCCTCTGAGCCATTGAGTATCAGCGCGCCTATTTTAGAAGGCTCAATAACTGTAACCAAGATGTTAGAATTCCACGTCCCTAGAGAATATATGGTCAGCAAACATGAGATCGCAGGAGGAGCTATATATTGTGAATATATCACTCACGAGATACCAGGCGAATATTTTTTCTGATAATTCGATATTCACGGTTAGTCGGCCACGTAGGGAGCGTTAGAAAGTCCAGAACCTCGAGAAGTAGGTCTAACGGGAGAGCGTCAAACGACATTGCGAATTTTTCACCCTAGATGCGTTAAGTTATGAAAGTCACGTTTGATGCTGGAAACTTATGTTGGTTGTTGGTGGTGTTACTGGAAGAAGTTTCCGAAGTAGAGTCCTCGAGTAGAACGAATAAATAGTCGTTGGTGGCAAGAAGAAGGTGTCGGGTAGTGGAGACAAACAAGAAGCCTCACAAGGTGAACAAAGCAGGATAGTCGGGGCGTGCCGACCAGTGATGTAGTGAAGCGCATGGTGCCGTGAATTCATTGTGATGACGCCAAGATTCGGGAAACGGCTTATATCGGCCCGAAAGATATCCCGATCTTCTTGCCGCCCGGTCTGACAGCACTTCACCTCGCAGCTCAAGTGGGAAATGAAGACGCTCTTCGGGAGCTCATTAAAGCCGGTGCCAATCTCCGGTGTCTGCAGAGCTTTGGGAGTAGCACCGCCACAGTCGTCTGTTCCTCGGTACCATCCGACCTGGTACCTCGATCAGAAGTTGTAGACTCGACGGAGATATTCGACTAGGAGGTCGAGTTTTTTCTTCTTCACGAGGAGGTCCTCGTCGTCGACTTCTTCGGAGTCGTCTTCCCCTTCTTCTGGTTCTTCGCCTTGCATTCCTCGATGATTCCCAATGCTACAACTAAAATTGCGTGGTAGTCCGACAACACCGGTTGGATCCTTCGGTCAAGGAATCCGTGAGGAGAACGAACTTTTTCGCCGTTCTGGCTTTCAATATCCTGTTAATCAATTTCTTTTTGGGATATTTGAAAGACTGTCCTTGTCTTGCGTTTGAGAGGGACTGAAATAACAATGGACAAAAATAAATCACCGTTTGCTAGATCAAAGGGTTGATGATTCATTGACCACTTTCGCTTGTTGCGACCCCGTATTATTTGGCTCCTGAGGGGAGTGAAAACATCTATCTTGAATTCGATATTATTTGAAATTTTCAAGAAACTGGGGTTATCATATCCGTGCTCCCTATGATCTGCTGTCATGAGTTTATCCGCTTCCCCTGGCCACATATATCACACTCGCATATTTCAGAGTTCTTCTTGCAGAGAACCCATGACTCACCCCTGCTGGTCTGTTTCAATTTTATGTTTTCTTATGAAAGATGATTCTCTCCGATGCAAGCAGCCGCCGGGGGCTGGAGAAAGGTCGAATCCTGGATATTCTCAACACTTAAACTGTGGGGTAACTGATCCGCCAACATTGTGGACCGAGGACTATAAAGCCTGATGTGCCTGCACTTTCTTTCTTTTTGCTGTGCTCGCGAACGTTCTGTTCATTGCATCCCGCTAACTTTCCAATCAACATCCATTCCGTTTATGAAAATCTGGCGCGATGCGTCTCACATCGTTACTTGTCACCACCGTCGCACTGATAGTCCAACAAGCTACTGCGGCAACATGGTATTTCTTGACCTACTACCCTCCTGATGGTGGACAGTTTATCAACTTTTCGGGGGATATGGTTATTCCACCCCTTCCTGCCGCGGCCTACTACTACCTTTGGCCTGGTCTCCAACCTACGGACGGTTCGGGCGTGTACCAGAATGTTCTCGACGGGCGGAGCGGCAGCTGGTGGTTTGGCTCAGGCTGGTGCTGCCAAAACCCAAGCCTACCATGGGGTGGAGGTTTTAATACCTACGAGGGAGACACAGTTAGCTTCAGCAACACGTTGGTGGATTCGACTTGGGAGACCACTGTGACAAGCCCCTCCGGGGAGGCAGTTACCGATAGCTTCGATCTGAGTGAGTTTATTTTGACGACATTATATCTGCAATCCTCCTAAGAGCGCAATGCCTTGAATGGGTGCTGCGTTGAGCCCTATTCAATCGTTTTAATACCAAAGGGTTATGTTTCCCGAGCAAAACTAAATTTTATCAACTGTAGCATCGAAATCCTTCAACCAGGCACTCTTTGCCATCGAACTCACTGATGTTAGCTGGGATTTTGGGCCGTTGGCCTTCCGGAACGTAGTTATAGTACGTTGATAATCATTCACCCATCAATTAACCCTTGAGATATTACAAGGTTGGCTCACAATATATAGGAAGCGACTGGCACGACAACTGACTGGTGTTCGGAGACTCCGGCGAATTATAATGATGCTACGGTATATAGCGTGACGGGAATCTCAGCAACGGTCAACGGAGACACGGTGACCTGTACGATTGAAGAGATTGTTCTCGAATCACCGGCGTGATGCAATAATGAAGGAGAAACGGTACACTCACTCCTCGGCTGCTAGGTGCACGGCGATGGGTGATGCATGGCTGGATGGCATTGGCAAGACGTGATTTTGTGGCCACACCATCTATTCTTGTATATACATAGGGGTCTATATAGCCAAAACGGAAATATGATCATGTAAAGGGGACATAAACACATGCCGGCAAGCATCAAGAGAAGATACATTCTAATGCTGAACAATATCACCCGAAGGGAGAAATGGACAAAAACATAAGAAAATGCCGGCCAAATAATATACTATCACAAGAAATAACCGAAGAGCAAGGATATAATCGGGGATGCGAGCATCATTTGCTGGGCGCTCAACTCGGGAGCTGCACCGGTAGAAGTCGCGCCTCCAGAGCCGCTCGTGGTTGGGGTACCCGCATCAGACGGGCTGGTAGAATCACCCTGGGCATCCGTATTGCTAGCAGTTTCGGAGTTAACCGGGGCGGATCCTTGTTGGACTAGATTGGCCTGGATAACTTGTAGTGCGGACATCTGGGTTCCCACATCATTCTTGGGGGAATCTGAGTCACTAGGGTTCCTCCAGTCGAGTGGGCAAACAGCGATGCTTTCGTCGGTGTCGTTATCGCCGCTGACAACGCATACCTTCGCCGCTGCTTTAGCAGAGGCGCTCAGTTTCTCCATTACGGGGTCTTGCATATATGGTGCCATTTGAACAGTGGCAGCCAAGTCGCGGGCAAAGTAGGACTTAAATGAATTCTGATCGACGTTGCAGGTTTTCGCATCTTCACAGGCAACCTCGGTCATAATATCATTCTTGAAAAACGAGCCTGAGGCGTTGAGAAGAAACCCATCAATGCGTCTTTTCCACTGGGTATCGCCACCGGTCTTTAGAGTGTACAGTTAGAATCATCGGAAGAATGAGAAAGAGCGCGGGAACGGAAAGACTTACGGAGTTGTACATGCTGGCAGCACCTGACATATAAGCGCCGTAATTATAACTCCACTGCAGTTTGTTGATTTCGGAGCAACCGGTGTCGGTGCTTGTCCCATCATAAATACTGAAATCGGAGCCTATGAGACCGATTTCAGAGGACCAGTCCCAAGCTTTCACAGCCCAGTCGGCGTATGTATCGTTCCCAGTAAAACGAGCGAGTCGGGCGGCCAAGTTGAAGAACCCGCCGTTGGAGGCAGCATCCTTATAGTCGTACCCGGGGTTGTATTGGAATATCTGCCATCTCAGACCACCGTCACAGGTTTCGGTATCCCACCGTGCGGCCATTGTATCGAAAGCATTCTTGGCCAGGTCTAACCACTGGGGATCTTCTGCTGGAGGGTCCGGAAACGAATACTCAGCAGCTGACAGAGCTGCCTGGGCCCAGACCACCTGGTCGGCATTGCCCTCGGTGCGTGTTTGGTTTGGGGGCATGAATGAATTCTCTGGACCCGCCTGGTGGAGGATACCCTGCTGAACTATATCATTATACGAGGAGTCGCCGGTGAAATGCCAGTAGTCGATTAACGCGCCAAGCATCCCGCCAGCTTCCCACCAGTAATATGGGTCTGGAAGGGTGCCGGGAACATTTCCTTCCTCATTCCCATGGTAGAATGTCATCATCCCCTTTGCGACAGACCCAGCTGCACTTTTAATCGAATCTAGGTAGGAAGAGTTTAGTGTCCGAATTCCAAAATATGGTTGGGGTTATATTGCCATGGGCTTACCTTGGGATGAAAGATCCAAGTCAATTGCGCCCACCACCTGAGAACCAAGACACAATGCAGCAGCTAGAGTGGCCCATGGCCGGCGGCATGTACTTGCGGCAACCATCTTATTTGAAAAGATGATAAGATTGCTCCGTTTTTGGGGGATGTGAACGGAAGGGATATTTGGATTAATAGCTTTTCAAGCACATCGACTTCAATCCTTCTTTACAGGAAGGGACATCCCTCTTTATATAAACGGTTCCGCTGCCTGATGCCAGACGAATACGACCGGCGAAACTGCTTGAAACTATTTTCATTCCTGCCCTGAAATCAGCCAATGGAGGCGGCACAGGTGAGACAAGCCATAGGGGGTTTGTCATCCAGGGGAAGCTTGATAAAGGGATGGATTTGTACTATTCTAGATTAGGTCTAGTAGCCGCGCTAGTGGTTTAAATTTTACTATTGTTAGATTAAACGGCCCCTAAGACTAAACTATATATGGACGACATTGATGTGACTCGGCGAAAATAAACTCCGGGATGCCGGAATCGTATGTTTATTTATGGATGGATTGTGACGGTGCTCTGCTGACGTTCTTGCAATGACCCTTCATCCTACTCTCAGAGCTGGGGATGGGAAAAAGGCGCGAAATGATCCAAAGTTAAGATCAACAGGAGAAACGAACCTGAAGCGTGTCCGTGGCCGTGCAAGTTGGAGGTTCATGGAGGTATCTTGAATTAATGGAAAAAAATATTCTCATTTCATTCTGCTGAGCATATGCTAATTCGTATGTCATAATCTTGAGACCTATTGCGCCAACTTGAAACACAGAAACTCGAATAAAACAATTTGGGAATTTTCAGTTCGCCAACCCGATATATCGCTTGGTTCCTTTGCTCCAAAGCTCGTTCCCGCTCATTTGATATTCGAGTCCCTTGCAGTAGGTTCTCACATGGGGCTTCAAGTTCCCTTTCTGTTCCACAAGAGCGAGATGGCAAAGCTCCCATTCACGGCACATGGACCAGAGGATGCGCTGCGACTGGCCGATATCAACGTTGGCTACATCAGCCATAACCTGCACAGACGAGCAGATGGCGGATCCTTCGCTATGCCCAGTCTGTGCTTGCCTCAGTTCCTTCTCCCAGCTGTAGATGTCATTGACCACCGAGATATGCTTTGAGCAATTGAGATCGACATCCTTGACCAGCTCGAGCTCTGCTGGAGTCATTTCCAATGCCATGACGAAACGCATGAGAGCGGACAACAACCTGATGACCATGTTAATTTTATTAAACCGATGAAGGAAACTCGTTGGGGAGACTTACGCTTTTCCCACGTCTCTCTCTCGATACTCGAGATAAGCGCCCAGCTCAGTGATACCGAGGCGCTTCGGGTCGGTCTGTGCGCGCATGAACGTGAACACCGGTTCAAGAATCTCGTCCGCGAGTTTTCGATCGCAAGCGCGCATACTCTCCCACAAATCATAGGTCATGTACTCAACGGGTACATTTCGGTCGGGCAAAACATCGCCACGGGATATAGGCATGAGCTTGTTGTTATAGGCAGCCCCATCCTCGAATGACATATCCTCCAGCAAATCTACATCGGGATTAGCATTTCTAAGACCTTAGGACGATGAAATAATGATCCATACCGTCGATCAAGAACAAGATTGTCAGCAGTTTGCAGCCGAAGGCGATCCGATCATTGCGGGCCTTCGGATAATAGCAGCACGTCACACGGGAAAATCCAGCATCCCGGAACTTCTTGATAGCTTTCTGGTTGGGAAATGGCCAGTGCCTGATGAAATAGCCGTCGACCTCTTCTGTGATTTGTGGCTCGAGCGGGTGGCATTCTGGCTCGAAATAAGGTGCCGGAGGGTCATACGGACTGCTAGGGCTTGGGCTTGGCTTCGAATCAAACGCCTCCGACCCCTTGCTCGTAAAGGGTACGAAGCCCAGGACGTATGAAATCCAGGTTGAAGACATCGCGGTTGGGAGAAATTTGGTTAACATGGGAAGTCCTGAAGATTCTGAAAAAGTAGGACGCTATTTGGGAGTTCACTTCAAGAGCTGATATTCGAGCAAGATATATACGGACATCTGAATACACATACAACTGGAACTGATGGTCAAGACCTATTCCGGACCATTGCCAAATACAAAGCGAGTAGGGGCATCACCCCATGCGTGTTTTCGAGAGACTCTTTGGATGTCTTGTCTCCATGGTCTAGACGAGGCGGAAGGGAGAAAGGCAATAGAAGACCTCCGAGAGAATGCCATCCCTGCTCAATCGGAAAGTGGTAACCTCCGAGCAGGCCCCCCACGAATGAATCCCGATTGGAGAAGATCTCCGCGACAGCCCCTCTTGAGCTTGATACCGCTTTCGGACGGGCCCTGGCTCATAATGTCGGATCATTTACTATTCTGTCCACTTTGACGCGAAACCTGCCTCGCAGGTTTCCTGGCGCTCTAAGAATAGCATATGGCTTGTTTGTGGCGCTCTCCGCATATCCAACCACGTTGTCGTGCTGCATACCATGTTTTGGAGCTGCCCAATACTTGCACAGAAGGATTGGGAATACAAAGCATATTCTACTGGGAAAAGGAAGTCTCTCGTATTGCTGCCTCCGAGGAGTGGAAGTATTAATAGAAAAAATTCTCAGGGGAAATGGCAGCTCATGAACGGAGCCGCTCATGAATAAATAGAGCCTGTGCTACTCATAGTTTGTTTGAGTTTTTTTTCATCTCTATCATTTTCTCCACTGTCAAATTACCGTCACAATGCTTTCTTCGGGCATTTTGAGCGCTATTCTTAGCTTCCAGGGTCTGGCTGCCGCCCATTCATTTGGAGCCGTTCGCTATGACTTGGCCGATCTACCCTCATTCGAACCTCCCGTTGGAAAAGCTTTGGATGCCGCGAAAACGGACGCATCTTGCAGGGAGCTAGAAGCCAAGTACCCCGAAGAAGTAACCTTCCCAGACGAGAAGAAGTACAAGGAAGAAGTCACATGTAAGGGCATAACAACCTTTTATAGAGCACGTGGGAACATGCTAATAGAGCTTAGATCACTGGGACGAGGATGCTGTTTTGACCCCCTACTGTGTATTTTCCCCGAAGAATACCACCACTCTCGCTAGCGGTTTTTCGATTATCACGAAGCATGAGTCGATGTTCGGTGTCCGCTCTGGAGGGCACATGCCAATTGAAGGCGCTGCTTCCACCTCCGAGGGTGTTCTCATCGCGATGACTGCATTCCGCGATTTGGAGGTTTACCCAGAGCCCAACGACTACAACAGGCCATATGTTGGATTTGGTCCTGGTTACCCTTGGGGAGAGCTATACGACATCCTTGGGGAGCAAGGTATTGCGGTCTCTGCTGGCCGTGTCTACTCCGTGGGAACCGCACTTGCCCTTGGTGGCGGTCTCAGCTATTTCAGTGGAGATCGCGGCTGGGCTGCCAACGACATCATCAACTATGAAGTTGTCTTGGCCGACAGTACCATCGTGCAGGCCAATTCCGAGGAAAACTCGGATTTGTTTTGGGCTTTGAAGGGAGGATCGAGCAACTTCGGCATTGTCACCCGATATGACATGGAATACTTCGAGATTGGCCCTATGTTTGGAGGATCAGTCTCGTGGGCTCCTGAGTATTATGAAGATTACCTCGCTGCGCAGGCTAAATTTATCTCGCCCGGCGGTGGCTCCGAAGATACGAAGGCTGCGATCATGCCTAATTGGCAACTCAGCCTTCTTACTGAAGAAATCGTTTCTGGATCGGTGCTTTTGTACAACTCACCGGACCCCGATCCAGAGGCGTTGAAGGATTTCACCGCTATCCCAATCGCTGACGGCTCATTGGGCGTCACAAACTTCACTGCTATCACCCAGAGTACCAATCAGTATGCTACACGTGATTTCAGGTATGTCGATACGAAGCTGCAGTGGACGCCTGAGTGTGATTAACAGTAGCTAATGCCTGAATTTGCAGATGGGCGTTTTATAACGTGGGACTTAAGGCTGACGAAAGGTCGATGTACATGATTAACGATACTGTCGTCAGCCTTGCGAAGCAAGAACTTCGTGGAATGAACGTCAGTGTTGGTGCAGCAATCCAACCAGTCACAGAAGCCCATCTTACAGCCGCAAGGAAATCCGGCGGAGACGCTCTTGATTTGGATCCAGCAGATGGCTCATTCATCAGTAAGTCCAACCCTTTCGGAGAATTAATCTTTCCTGGGTTTTTTTATTCGGAAATACTAACAACCTTTTGTTTTTAGTTGCATTGGTTTACACGAATTGGGATGACCCTGCATTGGACGAGGCTGTTGAGAATTTCAGCGACTTGGCCATCGCAGAACTTACAAAACGGGCAAAGGCCGAGGATTTGTTCTACCCCTTTATTTTCTTGAACGATGCGGGCCCTAGCCAGGATCCCTTCGCCACATATGGTGGGGGCAAGAGCTTGCCAAAGCTGCAGGCGGTTAGCGAGGCGTATGATCCCGAGGGGATATTCCAAACATACTCTGGTGGATTCAAGGTTTTCAGAGAATAATTTGGCGGGGATCTTGAAGATAATAGTTTAGCCTGTTGTAGTAATTTCTACCCTACAAATGTCATTCTTTCGTTTTGGCTTAAATCTCTTTCCACTCCACAGTACCTACCAATATGCAGGCTCGCGCCCTCCTTCTTTATGAACCCTGATTAAGGACATCTCGCTCTGAAAATGAAGAAAAACGTTGGATTCGGCCGTGTTTTTTTCAATTTTTAAACTAAGATTTTAAAGGGGAAAGCTCGTGATAGAAGTTTTATGTGAATTGTATTCTGGATTTTTCAACTATATGGGTAAAAACTTACAATGGCTTCACTCAGGTCGGAAATCCGTGAGTTTCTGCTGGAAAGCAGTCTTTTCAGTGTTATACTCCCCGAACCACTGTGGCCTCAACGAGCACAGAGGCTCTTCCAGTTCCGTCCACTTGTCTCCCAGAGTCAATATTCCACGCCCGTTCCATCGTCCCGTAGAATTGATTTTCTCTTCGGAATCTTTACCATACCCTTCGACCTGGCGTGACTGCGTCGCAACTGCGGAGTGCACAACAGCCAGGCCAACATGATGGGCACTGCTAACTGGTGCACCTGCTGCCATAATGGGCTTGGCTAGGTCAGCAGGGAGTAGCTTCGTGATAGTCGCAGCGGGGGCGACGGTGTTGATGGTAGCTCCATAAAGATGAATCACGGAGCGAAGGGCACGAACGAGGCCAACGAGCTGGTAATTTTGTTAGTCAACTGATGCTCCCCGTGAGGCCGGAAGAACTTTGGAAGTAGAGAGTGGACTCACCCCAAGTTTGGTGGCACTGTATACTGGCAAGTTTTGCTCAGGCGAATACGCCGTCGCACTGCTCGTAATGACCAAACTCCCACCAGGGCCTTGCTTTCGGAAGGCGCTCAAGCTCAGCTTGACAAAATTTAGTACTGAGCGGTAATTAACCTCAACAACGGCATAGCCAGGCTCCTCGAGTTTGCCATCTGCGTCGAAGGTATCTGCGAAGTAATCCTTCTCTTCCGAAACGCCAGCATTGGCAATAGCGATGTCTACATGTCCGACGGTCTCGAATACACCACGAAGGCTGGCCCAGTCGGTAACGTTGCAATGGGTGTACTTGATGCTGTCTTTGATTTCAGGTGCAATGTTGGCGCTATCGGCTTCGTCAATAGGGTTGAGGTCCAGAACGTGAACAGTTGCCCCTTTTCGGGCAAGGATACAAGCCGAGGCTAAACCGATTCCGGAAGCACCACCTAAAACAGTTTTGGATCAGGATCGAGAACGAGCGACAACATCATCACCATCATCTTCCTTCAGCAATGTCAAACGAAACAAACGTACCTGTGATGATAGCCACCTTGCCATCTTGGCGGGGAAAGTCGTTTTCATTCAGATTTAGAGATGTCATGGTAACGCTCGTTTCCGATTTAATGTGAGAAATCTATGGAACGTTGCCTCTCTACCTTGGATTTCTTCAACGACAACCAGTCGCCCTGGGCGGAGGTAGGTGTGTTCTTATTATTCAAAAGGAGCTGGTGTGCGGGGCCCGATAGAGCGGGTTTACAAGAGAGGGAAGTAGATCTGGTCCTTTCCCGTCATAACTTCCGCTTCGCGCATCTACTGCCTAGTATCGGCTGTTTTCCTAATATGGCCTTATGCATGGTTGGGCGTGCTACTCGAAACGCCAAAGCTTCCTCCGATTCGAATGCCCCCCTGAAGCAACGCTGGTGGGTGACTGGCTTGAACCAGTGCCGGCTGTCTGATCTAGTTTGCGCTTTCTTTCGTGTAGAGCTCCTGATCCAATTATCAAAATGGGATGGAACTCGGGGAAGAGGCTTTACAGGCAAGGATCGTGATATGCCTTGCGAGGATAAGGGCACATACTTGTATGTCTTCAAGAGGAAATTTCATTGCCGATTTTATTTCTACTAAAATCAAAACACATGCTTGGTACTTGGGAATATGGTGACCCTTTTACTAATACACTCTGGGGCTAACTTTTACTGGCAATGCTGGTTTTTTCCACAAGAGGTGCATTCTCGAATCTCGCTGCCAATCGACCTCGGAGTCCAACAGTTGAAGATCATACTTGAAAAGAAGTTTCGCGAGGGTGGTTTTCAGCTCCAACCAGCCGAGTCTGTTCGTGGATCTTAGTTAAGGTCTTTGAGAAATTTGATAGGGATTGTGCTTACCCACGACCGAGACATGCACGTGTCCCGGTTGAAAATGGCTGACTAGCTTCCAACTGATCTTTCTCATTCATTTTCAGCCATCTCTCAGGGTCGAATTTCCAAGGTTCTTTGAAATTCGCAGTGTCCATGCTCGCGGCGAAAGGGTTCGTGGATACGTTTGTCTACGTTGGAACGTTAGAAAATATCACGGGTAATTGAAAGACCATACTCACTCCTTCCGGGATAAACCAGTTGTCAACGGTGTCGCCGCCAGCAGGGACTATTCTAGGAAGTCCAAGTGGCAGAGGTGGAAAAATTCGTAACGCTTCGAGACAAACAGCGTGAAGATATCGCAGATTGGCAGTCGACAATCCATTTATTTCATCGTAATTCTTAAAGGCGGAACGGGTTTCGCTCTTGAGTTTTGCGAATATCTCCTCGTTGCGACAGAGATAGTACACCACTGTTGCAAGTGTCGTGGCGGTGGTCTCACTCCCCGCAATTCTATACACGTTGGTTAGCCATTGGAACATAACGTGGCTTGCAGGGATCAATGAAAAGAGAGCTTTACACAAAATCCGAGGCATGCGCGGCAAGCTGGATGTCTGATATATTGTACTCATCTCGGTTTTGAAGCAAATAGCTCATGAAATCCTTCCGGTTCGTTTTCCGGTTTATTCTCCTATGCGCAGATTAGCTACGCTCCTCACACCCGGTTGCATCAAAAACACACCTATTAACCAGTTCGACAGTGTAACCCTCGTGCTTCGCAGACCCGGCCACAAGCTTCTTCATCCACCCAGGGTTGAGCTTGAGGTAGATCCTCCCGATTAAGGGGAACCTCTGGAGAAAATCGGAAAGTCCCGACTGGCCCATGCTTTCAAGGACTACGGAAATCCAGAAATGCGTTTTACCTATCTCACGTGTGAGCTTACTACTTAGGGCGACAAATGGCGAAGGGTGCTTACCGGACTTGACGCCATTGAAGGACTCTCCAAATGCCAATTCCCCAATGATATCGAATGTTAGGAGGTTGAACCAATTCGTGAGATCAATTCCTTTTGAGGAAGACCCCAGTCTGCCAACCTGATCCACGAAAGTGTCGATAACCTCGGCGACCAAGTGTTCCTGTTCCTTCAAAGATCGATCCGAAAAGGCATTGGACAGGAACTTGCGCATTTCGTTATGTTGTGCTGGATCCCTTTCGCTCACAATAGAATGAGCTTGATCTGCAAAATTTCCCCCGTCATAAAAAGGGCTCTTAACGAAAGTCGCATGTCCCTTTCGTGGGCTGTAGATATCTTTCCAAGATTGCGCGCTGTTGAAGGATAGCTGGTTTGGCGCGACCCGGACCACCGGCCCTATTTACGTATGTTAGGGATTTTAAATCTCAGTGCAGTATGGGTTTCAAGTTCGAGGGTTTTTAAAAAAGGTACATACCATATTTTTCGTGCAATTTCAAGACATCGTATGGCTGCCGACCGCCCATATAACTCAAGGAATAGTTCAACTGTCCTCTATGGTTAGCTCGCTCAGAAGGAGCAATCTTCGCTGAACTTACATTACTGAAGGCAGCGAGCCGGGGGCCGGGAAATTTCGATAAGGGATGGAGGTAAGCCTTCCTCAGAGCGAATACAATCCAGCAAACAACAACCTATATGTACCACTTAGATTATCAAAACCTCCAACGGCACTTATCACAACTCACCGCTGCGAGAAGAGTAATTGGCAGTCTGTCAGGTAAATCCACCCCGAGAGCGCGCCGTAAAATTGGCTGATTAAGATAGCTATAGAGAGTATCCATGATTATGCAATTTGTATGGGTTCGTAGAGTTGAATCTCCAAGAATTGGAGGGAATCAACCCCCTCCAAGGACTCTCTTATCCAGACTAACATATCCATAGATCGGGCTCTTGCTTCTCAAGCCATGTCCCATCTCCAGCAAAGTAATCAAGGTTCTCTCGTTGATTGCCATTGTTGGACTAGTTTGTCTCCCTTCCTTTACCTTTTTGCTGTCTGGAGATCCGAGCCGCGAGCCGAATCGGGATAATCTCCGAAAGCTTAATCGCACGAGGCTCGATCTGGGAGTGTTGCGATATACCCCTGTCGATCGTTTCCTCCTTCTTTTCTTCAACAATCCGTCTCAACATTTCGAAGGCTAGGGAGTCGAAACTGCACTCTCCTAAGGTGCATTGTAGTGTGCTCTTGATCGTTAAAAGGTACTTTCCCCTCAATCCACGGGGGGGTTTTTTTTGGAGTGTTGCTGATTTTCGGCGGATTTTTCAGGCCCGCAGAGGGATGATTTGAGTTGGCTCAGAAGGCGGGAAATCAGAGACTGGCCTAGCCTTGAAGGATGACGATAACGGCTCGCTTCCGCGCAAGGCTGCCAGTGTCGCCTCTTGGTTGTTGGCACACTTTGATTTGATTACTCTTCAAGTTTTGAGTTGTTCACGCAAAGATGACGGGACCTCGTATTTGGCAAGGGATTCAATTTTAGCACGATGTGGACCACCCGAGCCCTCCAACCGTCGAACCGAACCACGACTCTACACGAAGTGCTAATTCGCGAATCGCCTCTCATAGCTCGATCACCTCCTGGCAGCTTTGGCTCTGGGGACGGGAGAGGGGGAGCTCGGCATGAAAGAATCTTACGCCCCCCATTCTGTTTTCCTCGCAGAAAGAGGACGATTTTACTTCCCTAGCGGTGTAAAGCAATTTACATCCATCTGAGACGGTTGGTTTTCCTTGCAGTGGTGGGATTCTACTGGTGAAAAAACGCGCCATGCAGGGTTATTGGGGCTCTGACCGCAAATATCCATGATCAAACTTACGGATACGCCTACAGGGAAAATAACACGGGTAAGAGATTGAAAGGGCACTTGTTTTGCCATTCGCCCGTTGACAGTTGTGCGCGGGAGTGCCGTTTTCCCTTGCAAAACGAGGGGTTCGCCAGTGATAAGGTGGTGTTATTAATCCTAAGATCTAGATCGACATCGGTGCCGCATATCACCCGAAACCATGACCTGAGGGAAGCATGAGCTTCTGCCAGGATTTTGTTAGCATGGAATTGAGAAACACATACACAGCTGAGTCATGGGCCAGTGGAAATGGTGGATTGCAAGACGATCACCCGGAGGACCCCTCCTCATACCGTGGACCAGCGAGGGTGAGATTCAAATTCGTCTATGCTCAGATCTTGGTTGGCTTGGGCTTCATGTCCAACTTTCGTGGGGCAAAGTCGAAACTTTAGGTTCAGGCAACTTCCTGAATCGTGCCTTCGTGTGGGACGAATAAAGTGCTCAGCAGAAAGTCTTGGATTCGTTATCTTCATTATTGGGCAATTTAACTAGGAGCAGATTTATCGCGATAACCATCACGTACAACCACTTTTCGGTCCTCTATGGCCCGCAAGCCAAATAGCCATCCAAACGCCGGGGGAATATAATATTTCTGAACATCACATGTCATCGTCATCCGTATCTGGGGGGCTCCTTCCGGTTGATATGTTTTTCAGCACCGAAAACATGAGCTTTTCTGCCTCAAGCAGGATTAGGAGGTGTGTCTGCCAACCCCCGGCGACAGCAAGGTTCTTTAATCTCGACAACATGCATAATAAGCGTTTGCTCTGCATGAAAAGCAATACATTCGCAACAGGACCCCATTCATTTATGGATTCCATCTCATACTCTCCGAGATAAACCTTCTGCCCATTGCTAATGCTAGTGGAGCGATTTCTTTCCAAATCCTGTTCTGTCTGTTGTTGCTGCCGCTCAGTTGAGCAGCTAGTCGCAACTCTTTCGCATAAGGTGACGAGCTTCTCAGAAACCAAAGATAGTAGTAGCATGCTTGCTGACAGCGCATTACAATTCTTGCATTCTACCATCTTGCTGCCATGAACTAGTGCTTGTTTCTGTACCGATAAGATCGAATCGATGGAATTGGGTTTTTTCTGGCGAATCAAGTTCTCAAGATCTTCCAAGATATGGATGGCGCGTCCAAGACACTGGCAAGCTGTATCTGCAGTTGGAGAAGCGGACGATTCTCCAGAGCTCGACATTGCCGAGTTTCTGGGCTGTGATATCCTCTGATGGTCGCTTGGGAGGGTTGATTCGGCCCTATCCACCATGTCGCTAGGGTTCCATTGAGCTCGTGGTGATAACGGGATGTTATTCTGGATCTGGAGGGCACTCTGGATGTTACGATCTGACAACGAGGAAGTATAGGTTTCTAATGGATTGGATTAGCCCAGCTTTGGTATGGCGGTTTCGTGTCTGCCGGGACTCACCGGGATTGAAAGGCAGTTGACCATCCTCTGTTCCGGGATACCCATCTAAGTGGGCAAACTCTTCGACATTAAAGCCATTCGGCATCATATCCAAAATATCTGTCATGCTTGTATCTGGCACAAAATCCGCATCGTCCATGGTAGTGAAATCGCGCAGTGGGAACAAGTCATCGGGACATGATAGATCTTTTAGATCGGCAGTGCCTGGTCTGGAGGCCGTGTGGGGAGGTGTTTGTATTGATTGCGCTGATCTGGGCGTGGGAGGAGTTAGACCCGCACTCTCTGCGGACTTCTTTTTCGCCGAACTTTTCTCGGATTGCTGGGCCCGTTTCCTCCCTCCCGCCGACGGCTGGGGATAAACACATTGGATCTGTTTGTTTCGGCATCGCTCGCAACCACCTTTTTCAAGGCTACACCTCAACTAAATTTTTTCGTGTTAGGTTTTCTCCTTTTCATTACCTCAATGGCATCAGAAGAAAAGGGGGGGGGCGGGGGGGGTGTTACCTTTTTGGCACGGCAGTTATCGCACGATGATCGCTGGTGGCCTTGAGGTTCCATGGGGCCATAAGTTCGCTCGACATGCATCGAGTCACTTTGAGGACTCAATCGGAGCGTTGCAAACATGCTGGGTGTGTGAGACTAGAAGGATGAAACCACAAAGGGATAAGAAATATGCTCTTTACCAAGGGGCCATAAACATATATCTATATTTTTCCCAACCCTTGAGCTCAAGGAAGTACGTACAGGTGATGATGAACTTTGCCACTAACGTAAAATAAAAAAGGCCCGATTACACTTTGTTACAATCTATTGCATGCACGTTCTTGCATGGAAGGATGAGGGAAACCACCTGTCGGGAGTGCATGAGGCTGGTTGCCTTGCCCTGTCTGGATGTAACCAGCGTAATTCCTGGTCGTTCTTTGGACGTACTGGCAGATTCTGTGCTCACTAATCTCTATAATATGAACCCTGGATACATAGCTTCTGGCACGGGAGACAATGAACCCTTCTAGGAACTTGCTCTCCTCAGGCTTCCCTGCCGAGGCAACATGCCTCGCTTTATGATCGGTTAAAAATGATCCTGATAGGAGATTCACCCCTGGAATTTGGCGGAGAAAAGCCAAACACTCGTCTTGTATTCATTGCTGTGAGACTTCATCTCAAAGCATTGTGACACGAAGAACCCCAGAAACACGAGAAATTATGGGTCATCCAGGGATAAAGCACATCAAACTCGAGAACCAAGGGATTGTCTGTATATCAAATTCTTCGTGTGCAGATTATCCATAATCGCGCCCACAAGGTTTGGAAGAAGTTTAATTTAAAATGGAGCTTATACGACATTTCCCTTTTTCGGAGGTTGCTGTGAGAATGAGGGCCTTATCTGTGAGCTTGGGTCCCTTCCCTGGAATCAGCCGCAACGAAGATTTCTTAGCGCCCCAAAGTAACAGCATTGCAACATTCAGAGATAATGCAGTTTGACCCCGCAAGAGGAGCAAGAAAGACAACGCAGAGACAAATAGAGACCTAGTACCTATGGATATAATTCTCCAGAAATTGGTATTTTCCAACAATAGTGCCAAGAGACGTCAGGCGAACAACGATTTCTTGGGCGGGTTTTTACTGAACAATGGACTTCGGTTTTCACCTCTTGGCGGTTGAGAAGCTGGTGGTTGACTGATTGCCTGTTTCATGCTGTCTCGCCTAAGTTTCTTAGCCGGGTTGGCCGATGGCCGTCTCCCGATACATATCTTGCAACAAACAGGTCACTTGCCAGCGGACTGAAATTTGACAATTTGCCACGCATGTAACCCGGCCACCTCCCGTTCCAATTATAAGCGGGAACTTGGACGTTGAGCAAAATTGAAAGAAGGCAGATAAGATATATTAGGTCCTTCTAGCCATTCTCGCTTCGCAGGGTCTGAATATCGATCGGGTGGGGAAACTGAAAATTCCATAACCCTGACAGGGGATGAAGTCTGAAGATACCTCAAATCTGGAGGCGAGTGCCAAGTCTTCACCAAGAAAGGAGGGAAACCCTCCGTTCCCAGTTTATTATCCAAAAGCGCATTCCTTGCGCCTGTCAGCCACAGGATGCATACCTCGGTCTACCTACCAGATGCACCTTAGCCCCTGTCAATAGTCATACTTATATATGGAGGCTTGCAAAAGCGAATCCATAGTCTCACTTGCGGAGAAATCAGACGAGTTCTAGAAAGTGGGATGAATGACGAGATAATGCTTCTATCACTGCATCCTCCTCTTCCTGGCAGAAGGGGAAACCTGCCAAGGGCGTTTTCACGAATAGCGGGTGGGTGGGGGCGGAAAATGCTGTACCCTCCCAGTTGTTCAGATTGTTTCCAACTCTCGTATTTTTTGAGGCTTTAAGGGCTCTTGGAAAGCCTTCCCTTCTTTCCCCACGAAGCCTGAAGGGCAGGCTCTATTTTCGGTGGGTTTACATAAACAAATAAGCTCGCTAACACAGATTCTATTGGCTCAATTTATGATTGGGGTTGCGGAACAGACAAGCGAATGTTCCACTTGCCTATTTTTAGATTTGCGGTGGGCGAAGGAAAACATCTTAATTTAAGTTAATGATCACAACGGGAAGAATCGATCGCAGATCACGGAACGGTACGGGAAAACTAATTGCAAAAACGAGAAATTATGGCCCCAGGTTGAGGTCCGATGAGTCTTGACTCTTGAGGCTCTTACGGAGTCCTGGAACTGGACGCCCTGCGAGGCCCTGGCAAGGATTCTGGAGTTTGATTGATAACCTTGAAGCCTTTCAAACTCCCGAGACAGGCCTCGGAAGTCTACTTAAAATAGCCTAGTTCATTGACCCTCAACGATCTTCTTACTTTTCGAACTCACACAGCTTCAAGAATCTTCCGAGATCATGGTTGCATTTGGAATTTGGTAGATAGAGATTCAACATGATGCTTTTCTTCCTCTATATAGATCAATTGCGACAAAAACCCCCGATTGATCTCGCTACATAGTTGCCATACACCCCAACCTAACCTTTTTTACACTATTTAGACACAGCTCACTAGAATTGACATTTTTTTTTTGACAATGTCGAGTCTCACAGGGAAGGTTGTGGCCGTCTCTGGCGCAGCTTCAGGAATCGGCCGCGATGTCGCTACTTCCCTGGCAAAACGTGGTGCCATCGTTTCATTGGGGGATGTCCACGCAGAACCCCTCAAACTTGTGGCTGATCAGATAAGGTCGGAAGGTGGGCGTTGCGCCGAATTTGCCGTCGATGTTCGCGATAGCACAGCAGTGAATGAATGGATTGGACAGACCATCGCTTCTTTGGGCCCGCTTCAAGGAGCAGTGAATTGCGCTGGGGTAAGTAAGGTCTTTTTCGGCGGGAACCCGATGAGTCCCCGCCTCGAAAGATCGCCCTATCCCACAGTTAACGTCATAATACACTAGGTTCTTCGAAAGGGAACTGCGGCTACGCCAGTCTCACAAAAAACCGATGAAGAATGGGAATTTGTTTTGGGAATCAACTTGTCGGGGATGTTCAAGTGCCTGAGAGCCCAGTTAGCGAACATGAGCAATGGTGGAAGCGTGGTGAACATTACGTCGACTGTGGGGATGATGGGTCTACCGTTTGACTCACAGTATTGTGCCAGCAAATATGGAGTACGTTCCGGGATTCAGGTCGTTTGAAACTGTTCTCAAAACTCACCGCCAAAAATAGATAATCGGCCTCACCAAGTCTGCTGCGAAGGAAGTGGCCAGTCAGAATATCCGAGTTAACTGTATTGCACCGTATGCGTCCCCCAACCGCAACCCCTTCCGCCCCTGACCAATTTTATTCTAACCTCGCTCAGGGGAACCGTTGATACACCTATGCTAGGAGCGGCCTCGGGAAAGTCGAGGGAAACCCTCATGAAAGAGATCCAGGGACATACTCCGTTGGCTCGTATGGGAACGACGGATGAACTTTCAAAATCGGTCGCCTTTCTTCTAGACAATGAACAAAGTAGCTTCATCACAGGGGTTGTTCTCCCCGTCGACGGTGGAATGACAGCTTAGAAGTGAATAGAGCTCGGCTGGTAGCTCCCCACAATTATTCGTTATCTCACTACTGGCCTTAAAAGATTGTTAAATTTCCGACTCGTACTGGTTCGGCGTGATCGTTCTCCCGAAGAGGGCTGGAGGTTGAGAAATATATATTTCCGAGACGGAAATCTCAGAATTGAAGCTTAGACCCACAGTTAATGGAAATGGGTCCTTTCCAAATAAAGATGATATGCAAACCTCGAATCCTTATTTACTTAAGTTGATGCAAACACTTCTTCCATCCTCCGCACAGTTAACGTGTCATTGAGAATACCCGAAGTATACATGCCTGCACACCGCAGCTCCTAGAGAATTGTCACCACATGGGCTCGAACAGCAATACTGGGTTCTGATTGGTTATATCGATGACAAAAAACATCCAATCCCTGATCCCTGAATCCTTGCAGTTGAAATAAACTAATGCCCCACAATACCGCTAAGACGATCATGGGCTTAAATTTAAATATAGATGCATGTCCCCCGATCCGTTAAGATCCGAGCCCTCGGAGCTTTTCCTTTCCTGTCATAGTCGGACCTTCTGTTCTGCAACAGCGTTAAACGGCGCTGAACATCAAAATGGAGATGGTGAAGAAGACTTGCCGATTAGGCGATGTTCATATACACCGTGGAAGATTTTATCTTTCACAGTTCCTGTGGGCTGAGAGATTCATACTAATTGCAAGCTTTGCTTGGTGATCTATAGGAAATCCCGAAAGCGCTATGGATGACTTTCTTTTGAAACTGCGGTCACTGACCGTCAATTCTGCACCAACTGAGCAAATTTATACACAGGGACTAGTGGGGATTTTCACTTTGGTATGAGGAATCAAAGGAGTTGACACATCTTTGGATTCTAGGCTAAATTTTCTCAATAGGCCGCGCTGTATTGTATCACCTATATGGTCTACAATCTCTATTTTCACCCCCTTGCTTGTTATCCGGGCCCCTTGCTTGCGAGATCAAGTCTAGTAAGAACAAGTCTCTCGGTTGGAATACTTCGCCGACGCCAGCAGTGTTTAACTTCTTACTCTAGCTATGGCGTATGATCTATTCGATGGGTGGTCGATTCCACCGAGCCATCGACAAAGAGCATCAACGCTACGGTGATTACTACCTCTCCAGGTTCTACAAGTTATTATTGATCTTACCATGCTAAGTTTATTATAAAGGACCTGTCTTTCGAGTGTCCCCGAATGAGCTTTCTTTTGCTTCCGTTGGGTCTTGGAAGGCTATCTATGGCCACCCTGGCGTTGGAGGTCAGCATCATGTCAAAAGCAAGTTTTACGAGATGTACGGTTCCGGATACAACTCTCTATGCGTCGGGAGTGAACGAGATCCCAAAAGACACAGCGCAATGAAAAAGAATCTCTCAGCAGCATTTTCGACCAAGGCTCTGCTGGAACAAGAGTCAATTGTTAATTCCTGTGTGGATGCGTTCGTGAAGAAGATCGGGGAGCAGAAGGAATCGAAAGAGCAGGGCCTAAACATGACTAAATGGTTTGAAATGATCTCCTTCGATATTTTAGGTGAAATGGCTTTCGGCGAGTCCTTCCACGCCGTTGAACAAGGTACTTTGGCCCTTGGATCTATTCAGGAGATATGAGAAGCTTTACTTAAACTTGCACAGGTGAACCACACTTTTGGTCGGAGTTGATATTGGAGCATCTCTTCTTCATCACGGTCTTGGATAACCTTCGTCGTTATCCATTTTTCGTCACGCTCGGGAAGATTTTTCTACCGTTCGCTACCGTATCTGTCAGGAATAAGCACTCTGGATTTAGTCGGAAACAGGTGGACCAGTAAGCCCATACGTTCGTAAATCTTTTGAACTTGAAAATGGTTACTAACACTGGGCTAGCCGTATATCGAATAAATCGGCTCGCAAAGACTTTCTTACCAACCTTGTAAATAAGGTCGAGAGCGGAGAGGTTGAAAAGGAGGAAATGACAGCGCACGTATCAACTTTAGTGTAAGGAACGACCTATGTGATACTATATTTTCAAGCATACTGACTCGTATAGAATCGCTGGAGGCGAGACGACATCAACTTTCCTTGGCGCTGTTACCTACTACCTCCTTACTTCCCCGGGCACGTACCAACGACTCAAGGACGAAATTCGCGGTGCCTACAAGAGCTACAGTGAAATCGATGCGGCTTCTGCCCAGAAGCTTCCTTACCTACAAGCTGTAATTTCGGAAGGATTGAGAATGTACCCCCCTGGATCTCAGGGGTTCCCAAGAGAATCTGCCGGCGCTTCCATTGATGGACACTGGGTTCCCAAAGGAGTACGTAGCACTTAGAATCATCCCTGGACTGCTTTACTATATAACTAACAATGTGATAGTGCGAAATGTACACCAGCGCCTGGACTGTTACCCACGACGAGAAATACTTCCATGATCCAATGACTTTCAAACCCGAGAGGTGGATCGACCCAGATTGCACCGATGTGAAGGAAGCTAGTCAGCCGTTCTCCCTCGGCGCCAGAGGGTGTCTAGGGCGGAAGTATGTTCCCAATCCCACCATACCCCATCATGCAAGATATTATCAACTAACAGTATCTGCTTTTCTTTCTTCTAGTTTCGCCTACGTTGAGATGAACCTGATTCTTGCTAAGTTGCACTGGACATATGATATGGAGCTTGTTAATAAGGACTTGGATTGGGAGGGTAGCAGTCATATGCATGTTATGTGGTGGAAGCCTAAGCTGTCGGTTACATTTAAGGAGGCGGCTCATGCTTAATATGCTGTAGTAAGGAAAATTTGGAGGACCTGGGCTACAACTTCATCGACGAGAAAGACGGCATGTTAAATATGGGACTACGCAAATAAATAGCACGAACAAATTGATTTTCACCATTAGGTAGGGCTTAGGGCCACTTCTTTCATGTCGTTTAAATCCAATGTTTCATTTCATTTTTTAAGACGAATATAACCTAATCTACCTTATTGTTATCAAAAGATTTATGAGATCCCCTGACTTTCAACATGATTCCCGCATTCACATCAGGGCTAATCATACTTCCAAATGGCGCATTAGCTGGCCGTCCTTTCTCTTCATCCTCCAGCTTGATATCATACTTCAATACTATTAGAGTCATAATAATCTTAATCTCATTGCTGGCGAAGAATCTGCCAGGGCATGCATGACGTCCGTGCCCAAAATGCATTGCATTAGGGCCAGTAGTGACGAACTGATGGGTGCTGGCCAAGGCTGGCGAGGATTGGCGGATCTTTGCGAACCTAAAACCGTCAAACCTTGTGGCGTCCTCCCAGACCGAATCATCGAGTGAGATTGGGCCCGCTGGTACGGCTATGCGGGCCCCTTTGGGTAGGGTAAATCCATTTGAGAGTGTCAGCGGTTGCTCAATTATCCTATCGAACGTGACTAAAAGAAATTTAGTGTTATATTACGGGGCATTGGAGGGGAGATTCAAAACGTACCCATATCTGGAGGGCTCATGCGTTGAGACTCTTTAATGAAACTATCCAGTTTTACGAGCTTTGCGATGTCTTTCTTCTCTAGTTTACCGCCAGTTTCTTTCATAACTTGCTTGGCTTCCTCGCGTAGTGGCTCGATATATTCCGGTCTCGCCGCAAGATCGAAGAGCGCCTGCGTACATGTTAAAGTTGTGGTGTGTATACCGGCAAGCCCGATCAAGAGCTGCATCTCCGCCTGCTTTTCAAAAGATGGAGGGCTCTTCTCAACACTGGATTGATCCATAATCCACTGAATCATATCATTCGGGCGAACATATTTGGGATCCTTCAGGGCCCGCGCTCGTGCTTCCATGATTGGAACTAGGAGTCTCCGGGCGGTGGCGTGGTGCTGTTTAACCCGCAGAGTCTCGCTGAAGAAGAGCGCGAGTAAGGGGCGTAATGCAAGGGACCATCTTTTCAATTTTGCGGAACCCATGAATGTATCTAGGGTATATGCGATGGATGCCTCAATCCAGTCCTCGTCGCGACAAATTTTGGGGCCGACAAAAACTCTCCCCGACATAAGCGCAACGATTCGAAGTAAGGGGTAGTATATTTTGACTGCAGTGTATTCTGCGTATGGTTAGAATTTGATACGCCATTCTGAGTATAGATACATACCTGATGAATTTGGCAATTCGGTGTCAATCGCATATTTCCCCTCGTCAAGGATATCTGGTATTAGGACTCCTAAACAGCTGGTTAGAACAGAAAGCAAGTACTCCAACGAAAGACGAGCAACCAACCCATCTGCGGCGTGAGGTTCTTGTAGACTGCGCGATTGTTGATCTGGTTTGTGATTTCCATCCACTTGTAGGAACCGATGAATCTCTATTTTTCAATTCGATGTTAGCTCTTCCATGCAATGCAAACCGGACGCACCTTTTCTTGGGGATATCATACTTCCTCAACTGCGGCAGCTAAATTTGCCTTGTCTGCCTGCATACACTTGATCTCGTCAACAAACACGGGCGAGAGAATAATCTGGTACCCCTCAGGGCTCCATAGCTGGAATATCGCGCCACGATACTAAATCTTTCGTTAATAACGAATATTGCCAATCCACTACTCCATTGGAATCGCGTACCTCTTCGTAGCCTTTTTTGACGAGCGAAGTAAAGTCAGAATTGTAAACATCTTTCGCTTTGTCAAAATTCCACCCTTCCAGATTGAGAACTGGAACGTCGACTAGCTTGCGATGTTTTTTCAGAAACTCCACAACCGAAGTCAGCAGGATAACCGCCACGAGAAGGGATGCGGCTGGAAGCACTGCTCTGACGATGTCCCCGCTCACGAGAACATCCCCTTTCATGAATGTATCAAAGGTCGACATTGCACTTAGTTTTTTGGGAGGCACAAACGAGGAAATGGAAGACAGGAAGACAGAGGCTTCTCTTGGGGTAAAAAAGAAAATGAACTGATAGGAGTGTTATCGGTTCAAGCAACAGCATGCGGCACAGTTTTTTCGCCAGGGGTTCCGTCCGGGGGGATCCTGGCTTGCAGTTCTTCAGGCTTTGCATCTCGAATACCACGTAAGGCCCATTGTCCTACATGGCGGCGGAAAAAGTCGTTGACAGAGATGGTTGACACCAACACGAGGTCGGAAGATTTCCTAAATCGGTTGGTGAATCGCGATGAGAGCAACGCGAACTCCAACTTCGACAAAGTGCCCCTCCTGCATCGTGACAAACGCATGCACAAAAGACCCAGCAAACCAGCACTTTTGTCGGAACATTCTATATTTGATAACATCTTTCCGGTTGGTCGCATGGTGCGTCCTGCCTCTCGTACTCGGTTGTCATGCATTTTATACCATGCCCTCCGCATGGCTGGGCTCAATTGGCCTCATTAGAGAAAGGGTCTCGGCTGAGTTGAGATTTCTCCATTTTATTTGTGAGCTTTTATTCTCGCAGGTCTGGGGAAGAAAGTACCTGCTATTTTCTGTGGTTATCGTCCTCGTTTCTAAATTTTGACGCGATCGTTTTCCTCTCCAGGATGTCGAAATCACAGATGGAGGAAGTTTCCATAGCTTTCATCGACCAGTTATCCAGAGTCAAACTCAATGCTTGGCTTTGCGTAGTTGTCGTCTTGGGATGGATTCTCATTTCCTATTCTCGCCAGAGAAGCCCTCGTCGGCTTCCTGGCGTATACATGGTGGGCCTAGATGGCGGAAAGCGAAGAATAGAGCAAGCGCGAAAGCATTTTGTCACAAACTGCGAAGAGCTGATGTTTGAGGGATATCAAAAGGTCGGTTCCTCGCCCGATTATAACAAGAAACCCATGACTGAACAAATTCCTAGACCGATGGAGGATATTTCTATCTTCCATCCCCAGGAGGTGAACGGTTGATGATTCCAACTCGGAACATCGAAGAATTGAAGAATATGCCAGATGACCGTGTCGATTTCACCGGAAGCTTTTTGGAGGTGTGTATGCAGCGATTCAGTAATGAATTGATGAGTGGGTTGTTGACTTAGGACTATTAGATGTTTGAGGGGCGTTATACAACGATAGGGCAGAAATGGCACCTCCATCCCAATGTCGTTAAGAGGTCTTTGAACTCGAATCTAAGTAAGTGAACCTTAACTACATACGGGGATTTAGCTTACATTCGTCTAGATATAGTGATGCAGCCTGTGCAGGAGGAAGTTATAGAAGCCTTTAACGATATACTACCGCCCCCTAAAGGTCTGATAGCTACTCCGAGGACATCTCCTCAAAGCAAACTCGAATACTGACTTGATGCTAGAATGGACAACTGTCACGATGGCTGACAAGTTTACCGAGATTATTGCCCGCGCTTCAAGCCGAATGATGGGTGGAAAAGCACTTAGCCGAAACACAGAATGGATAGCAACTTCCATCAACTTCACAACCGATACGTGGTTGGCGGCGCAAAGACTGAAGCGTTTCCCCCAAGCTTTAAGACCATTCGTTCAATCTTGGCTCCCTGAAATTGCCAATGTCAGGAAACACGATTCTATCTCTCGACGTGTGATTAAACCCATCATAGAGGGCCGCCTTAAAGATGGATCCCGACCTGTGGACTTGCTGCAGATGCTCTGGGATGCAGCCGAGGGCGAAGACAAAACCCCTGACTTTCTTGCATATACAGCTCTTGCTGTGAGTTTCGCAGCTATTCGAACGAGTTCTTCAGTTCCGACACATTTGCTATATGATCTATGCGCTCGACCCGAATATGTTGAACCCCTGAGGAGAGAGATCCAAGGCATGCTAGCAGAAGAAGGGTCCTTTACCAAGATTGGACTGAATAAGCTCGTCAAACTCGACAGCTTCATGAAGGAGTCTAACAGGTTCAGCCCACTTGTTTTCAGTAAGATTCCCAACTATATATTGCAGGAAACCATTCGAACTCGAACTAACTTTCTGGAAAAAGTGACTTTTGGCCGCGTAATCCACCGCGACCTAGCCCTAATCGATGGCACCGTTGTCCCAGCGGGAACAATCATCGGAATTCCAAGCCATGCAATCTCCCACGATCCCAAATTCTACCCATCACCTTCTACTTTCGACGGTTTCCGCTTCGTCCCAGACGCAAACTCAACAACACAACCCCCATCATTCGTTACCACCAACGCATCGAATCTCAGTTGGGGATACGGCAAACACGCGTGCTCTGGGCGGTTCTTTGCAGCTAATGAGATAAAGCTGATTATTGCGCACTTTTTGCTGAATTACGACTTCAAATTTGCGAAGGAACAGGAGCGTCCGAAAAATTGGGCGTTTGAGTTACAGAATATGGCTGATCCTACTGTGGAGATTATGATAAAGAGGAGATCTAACTAGCTGGGGGGCTTTGGGTCGGGGGTACTTGGGAGCTTTTTCTATAGAAAATATATATATTTTGGTTATGTCTTTGAGTTCAAACAATCTCTAACCAGACTAGTATGGGTTGGCCGAGGAAGCTTGCTTGAACGTCAACAGCAACCAACTTTCAGGGGTACATATTACATTCTGTCGACCCTGAACATCGAAATCACTTGTGGATAGGCAATAGTAAAGAAGAAACAAGTAAACAAGATCCTTAAATAGTTTAATTGCTCCAGGAAACCCTCGTTTGAGGAATACAACTGGCATCGTATACATAATTGTCAAAGGGCTGCTACACTCCATGTTTACACTCTACCTTCTTTTCTTCAAACTGAGCTTCACATTATCCAACGGAGCCAACGTAACCTTCCCTGCACACTTCAAATTGATATCCCTTTCAACAGCCTTAGCATCCGATCCAGGCGCAAGCTGGACCCGATAATCCTTAAGCAACGCTGCCAGAAAAGCGATGTATTCCGCCTGTGCAAATTTCCTACCAAGACACGCACGCGATCCGTCGGAGAAAGTTAGTAGGGTACCTCGCATGTGGCGAGTCTTATCAGCAGCGACAATCTTCTTGTCGTTTAGGGCGGCATCCTTGTTGACTCGGCCGGCGTTTGCGGATGAGTCGTACCAACGGGTTGGGTCGAGCTTTTTGTGGTCTGGCCAATACTTATCGCTGTAGTGGACAGCAGGGGAGTTCAGGTATACGCGAGTTCCGGTAGGAAGGATGTATGATTTAGGGCCATCCTGTTCCTCGGTGTAAATTCGTTCGGGCTTGTTGACCATTTTGGTAATGAGGACGACACCGGGGTAGAGGCGAAAGGTTTCGTACTGTGATTAGTTGTTAGGATGTTATAACTAAGGTCCTGGGAAGTAGAATGACCAACCATGAATCCGTAAGTGTATTGTAGCTTCTCGAAATCATCGTTATAGGTCAACTCCTTTCGTCCCTCTGAGGCAGCTTCCGCGTACACGGCATCAATTTCCTCGATAACTTTATCCTGGATATCCGCACGGAGAGCCAAAGTCACTAAACCGTACGTGATAGCATTGGCAGTTGTCTCGTATCCTACGTTGTGTCATTAGCCGTGCCACGGGCAGTGTAACCCTAGAAATCTCGAAAAGGGGTAATACAAAACATACCGGCAAGTAGGTAGATAAACAAATTACCCATCACTTCATCTTCCGTAAATGCTTGTTTTCTACCATCCTGGGCGGTACCCTTTCCACCTTGGGATGCCTCAGAAGCCGAAGCACGCAACACAGCTGTAAGAAGATTACCCTTGGCCGCCGCATTTTCGTGCTGAGAGTTTGTCTCAAGACCCTTCTTCTCAGAACGGATGGTCTGACGGAGATATTTGTCTAGCTGAGAGTGTGCTACGTGGGCCTTTCTCAGAGGAGTCAATCCCAGGAGCCAGCCGGGGAATAGCAAAATGGCAACCATATAAGTCGTGGTATTGTGAATCGCATCCAGAAAGGTGATCCTGTATCCTTTGGGAATATCTTTGTGGCCACTGGTACTCGTCCAGTCAACTCGCTTCCCGAAGCCAGCAAGAGAAATAACTGCAAGCGTAAGAGAGTTGACGTCCATCTGCAGCTCTCTTGGGGTTTCTTGCAACCAAGCTTCACAAAGACGTCGAGTCTGGTACACCGTCTCGGACCACACCAAATTGTTGACGCCGCTCATGTCTCCAAATGGAGGTGCCGTGATCCGAACATGAAAGCGGTAGGTTTTACCCTCTGCCGTTGCCACATTCGGCCCGTATGGCTCCAAGAGCTCTGAAAAGGGAGGTTAGCAACTACCGAGATGAACTGGGTAATGTGAGGGGGGGAGCTTACTGTATTTGTCCCGTGGCTTCGTGAAGTCATTTCGCCTATTCATGACATCCCATCCCATAGCCGCGTCGGCGGAGTAGCAGATTATACCCTCAGGGGAGACGCAAAGGAAGACGTCGCCGTACTCGTCGTGCGCCCGCCGTTTATCCTCCCATTGCCAATCCTTGATCATGAGGCGGCACCATTTGGGCCAGCCTTCGCCTTTGTCTAGGTAATCATGATAAATGTATCGTAGTAGTGGGGTCGCCAATAGCCCTATAACTTCAGTCTCAAGGACTGGAGTGATCACATAGGGCAAGCCAGTATCTTTGGCAAGTCGAATATAGCGGAAAAGATTGACGGATTTGTACACCACCAGAAGCCCCAGGAGTAGAGATACCGTAGTAAAAGCTTGAGACATGATGACTAGAATAACTGGTCTGGGTAGAAGGGAGACCGAATTGTTCACGAAGACACTCAGGTGGCCATTCGTGACCGGGGGCGGTATTCCCCATATCTACCCAGACAGGGCGGCGGATCAAGGGAGAGATCGTCACATTTTCTTCCCTTTCCCCTGACCTCATTCGATCTTTTGGCTCGGAGCCCTGCTCTGTGCGTTTGTGCATGTTGAGTTGAACTCGGGGGTAGTACGTTAAGAGTTGCATGTTCGCAGGATTGACAAATCAGGGAATCCTCCGCATCCAAACGGCAACGAACCTCACATCTTGCCTCAAGCTCAGACCATCGCATCCTAGTATCCTTGCGTCTGTTCATCTTTTATTCTCGCCAGAATAAAGAACGATATCGGTAATCGGATTAATCACATTCGTGTAACTGACTGGAATGGTCTGAAAAGGTGATGGTTACGTGAGCAGAAAGAGGGGCATATCACCATCCCTTTTCTTTATATACAAAGATAGCATCTTTCTTCGCATGCTAATAAACCAGTAACACGCTGCCGACATCTCGCAATAATCGAAGAACCTACTAATCGAAACTTTCCCAAGGATCAGCTCAATCATGACTCGCTTCAACCAGCACACTACTGGTAGAGAAGTAGTGGAAGCTTGCGCGCCAGCGGCCGATGGAAAGACAAGTACGTCATACCATGTTCAGCTTGTTGTTTTCATTCATTGTCCAAGAAAAGAAGCCGTATTTCAACTTTGCCATATAACTAACCGTGATGCAGTTCTCATCACCGGTGCCAGCAGCGGGAGCATCGGAGCCGCTGTCGTGCTTGCCCTAGCCGCCGCGAAGCCAAAGGTTATCTACCTTGCAGGCCGCAACAAGTCCAAGATCGACCCTGTCATCGAAGAATTCCGAAAAGAAAACACGACTACCGAGCTCATCTACATCACACTTGATACCAGTGATCAAGACTCTGTCCGCTCTGCTGCCGCCACCCTCGACTCTCAGATCGACAAGCTCGACATCCTCTTCAACAATGCCGGCGTCATGTGCACCATGCCATACACAACCAGCCCGCAGGGGATTGAATTGCAATTTGCAACAAACCACATTGGCCACTTCCTGCTTACCGCACTCCTGATGCCCAAGATCAAAGCTGCCGGCCCTGGATCTAGAATCGTGCATACATCTAGCACCGGTCTCCAACTCTGCGACGCTACCTTCGAAAATTACAACTGGGATGTAAGTTGCTACTTACCTCAAGACTAGATTTCTCCTTACCTCATATTTTGCTAACTCCGTATCGTTGAAAGGACGGGAAAAACTACCACCCATGGCTCGCATATGCCGTCTCAAAGAGTTCCCAGAGTCTCTTCAGCGTTGCCCTTGCCAAAAGGTTGCAAGGCACCGGAATCGCCACCTTTGCGCTTCAGCCGGGAAGTTAGTAACGGCTCCAATCTCAGTCTTCGAAGGTGTTGCACAATGCGCTCATCCAAACCTGGTACTGACATCTTTTAAAAACATAGTGCCAAGCTCAAGCATAGGACAAAACCTTCAAGACGATGGCCCAGCATCCTTTAAAGAGGCTGTAGGGATTAACACAGCCCGCTTCGGTGGTGCTGTTCAAGATATGTCTGGCGATACAAAGACGTTGGAATCGGCTAGTTCCACGATTCTCGCCGCAGGACTTGACCCTGAATTGGAACGTATGTTTAAACCCCCTTCTTATATCCACCGATAAGTGCCCTGGCTGACGAATACAATCATGGGGAAATAGCGGAGTCCGGGAAATTCCTGCGCAATTGTGACGTTTACGATGTTGTGCCTTACGCGCTCGACCCGGTGGCCGCTGAGAAGCTATGGACGTTGAGCGAGAAGCTCATCGGGCAGAAGTTTGAGGTTTAAGCGAAGCTGGGGACAAGCTCTGTACCCTTTGAAGTCCGCATCGGTAACGAAAATTTCTATTATCTCGAGTGTTATTAGCCAGGTTGAGAGTCAAATTGAATGCCGCGATAAGCTACTCACAGATCATATATGGTCTTACTCAAAGAACTTTTTTGCACCTGTATGCTATAATATCTTGAGAAGGATAACACAGCAGTGAGTGGAATGTCGTACTGTGAGGGCAAACAAGCATATATATCGTTTCCACCTTTCACCAACATGGACGGATGAGGGCGTAAGTCTCCCTAACCCCGGGGCATTAGCTTGTCGGCGTGTCGCATCATAGTCATGAAAATCTCCCGTATCCTGCTCTTCAGGTAATTGAAAACAGTGACCCTGCGAATGGTTATCCTCACCAACACGAGTGCAGCAATGAATGCAGATATAGACAACAGAGAACCCAATATTCATGATTCGTAAAAAGGGTAGAGGACACGAGACTCGAAAGTTTCACTCATCAAGATATAAAATTGAACTCTTTCTGCTGAGTTCCTTCGGGACGCAAGCCCAATATCCAGGGAGGATGCTGGTGAGAGATCCAGGCCCTTCCACTGTCAATCCTATCCATCCATGAACAATCTGCCTCGGTCAAGAGAGTTCTTTCAGGCCCATTATCAACTGATAGATGGCTGGGCACGGTCCTCAAAAAGATCCCACTACCCCCATCAGCTCGAGCAGCTGCGTGGCTGAGAAATCAGGGTTCTTCCTAAGAAGTACCAATCCAGCTGGGCCCTTCTGAGGAAGATCTGACCCTCTGGTATAGAGAGAGTTCAACACTGGACCACGATTGGGAACTTTCCCGAAAGCTTGGAGTGAAATTGTCAATTTGCCAAAGCTTGATAGGTATCTTCCAAGTCCCACCTAAAGGTCAGAGCGTTCCTTTTTTGCTGAAGTGGATGAACACGGATTTTTTCAATCAAATCAAGCTGCGGTTTGGTGAGAGAGTTATCCAAATAATAATCGAATCCTTCGGCCACCGATATCAAAACCCAATTCCCCTTCCCAAGGCAAAATGGCATGATTATGTAACATCAACCAACCCCAGCCATGGATCGCACCCCTGAGCCAAGACAAGATTAAGATCGTCAAAATATGGGGAAACAAAACCACCATCACCAGCGAAGATGAAAGTCTCGAGGAATCCTCTCTTCAGATCAGAGAAGCGTATAAAAGGCAGAACGGACCTCCAGTTGTGGGAATGTTTGACGCTCAGGCTTCTCTTCGCCCGGTCGAGGCTTTCTTGATTCCATGATTAATGTCCGTTGTTGCTGAAGCTGGGAACAAACGCCGGACAGCCCTCGCCCACATGCTCTGAAGTTCCTTCGGATAACGGTCCCTGACCGACGTCATCGAGATACTCTTCCCCCTCTCCTCTTCTTCTCATATAGCCCGAGACAAACCGACTTTCACAACCCAATTGCAAAAACATAGCCGTCGAGACCTCCACGGCACCGACCGCCCCTCGTATCATCCCCAACTCTAGAATCAAACAAAACATAATCCCAAAATAAAAACAACGTCACCAAAACCTATCTTCCCTCGCCTGTGACACAAGCATTTAACCTCGGACTCATATGCACATCACGAGCAGATCAGCACCCCAACTTTCCCCATTCCTACCCCTGTCACCTTTAATCTCCCCAAACCCAATTCTCACCTCCCTTCCATACTAAACCCGATCAAGAAATATCTCCATCCCCATTTCCCCATCAACCCATCAGCGTAAACATCCCATCTTTGCGGGGAGGAAACAATCTTCAAGGGGGAAATTGAGACCCTGAATTGAATCCCCATCCTCCATCGTCCATCGTCCATCGTCCACGGTGCTTATTTTGATTATGGTGCCTTCCTAAGCGGGACAAACGCCCTCTGTAACCTGAAATTAGTATCGACATTTGCCCGTAGAAAAGAGTAGAAAACAACCAAAATAAAGCGGGAGAGAAAAAGTTGTTTTAACTTTAATCCCCAGGAAGACAGTCGCCCGTTTTGACCCTCTCCCTTGTCCATGCCGATCCGCTGAAGTGGTAGGAGTATATATACCCATCCCCTCCCCCCGTCTCCCTACCTACCTCCCCTAACCCAGGAAGACAATCATCCCATAAAACCATAAAACCTCCCAACGCAAGTCACTCGTTCAACCAAACCCAAACCCAACCCCTCCCAACCGCCAAAATGAAATTCACCTCCATCTTCACCACCGCCCTCCTCGCGGCCAACGTCATCGCCTCCCCCCTCGCCTCCCCAGAACCCCACCAACTCTCCAAACGCGATGCCCCCGCCGTCGTCGCCGCAGTCAAGGTCCTCTCAGACGACATGGTCGCCCTAAACGTGACCTTGAACAGCTACGAAGGCGGCCTCGGCTCCGCCATCACAGCCCTCAAGATCAAAGCCCAAACCGACACCGTCAAGAAAGCCACCGAAGCCGTCACCGAGGCCGCCGACGCATCCGCCAAGTTCACCAACAAGGGTGCCGGGGAAGTCGCCAACTCCCTCCTCGCGTTGCAGCCAAACATCAACTCCGTTCTCGACAACATCGTTTCGAAGAAGGGTGCGTTCGAGGAGGCGCTTCTCGGGTTCATCTCCTTGACTTGGTTGGTTAAGAGCGATTTGGAGGATCTCAAGGACCTCTCTGCCGATTTGGGTGAGGCTGTTATCAAGAAGTTGACGCCTCAATACGCTGCTCTTGCGCCTGTGCTTAACAAGCAGATTGCCAAGAAGTTCGCTGAGGCGATCAAGGCGTACGAGTAAATTCTCGTCGTTCTTCCCGGTCGAATGGTATATTTTTGAAGATAGGATGGGTAATTCCTGATGGTTAGTGGTGCACATCTGATTCGAATCGATGGCATCGGATGAGGCCGTGACCATGGGCCATATTAAACAGAAGGATCTATATTCATGTAAATAAACAACTTTTGGAGAAATGACAAGTTAATGATGTTGCTCATTCTGATGACAGCCTCGCCTCCCGACTCCGGAGTGAAGGAAAGCTTTTGTACTACCCGGAGACTCGTCACCACCGTCAGTCCTCCAGTATTCATCCTGACCGATTGGGCGCAGAACTTCTCTGACATCTTCGTCTGACCGATCGAAGACCCAAACCAGAAATTGCCCCATTTAACTCATCCCAGTCAATAGTACGAGATACGATCACCCATCGATCTGGGCAATAATGGAAAGGATATGAAGATAAAAACAAACCTCGTATCAGGGCTCGGCAAGATCGATCCCATCTCCCGATACTCAACCCGATAATTGTGGCTGAATGGTTTTTTCTCCATTCCGATCTGTGGCTGTGCAGCACCCCAGAAATAGTTTGCTTCGCCACAAACCGAGATCTTGCGTTCGTACCAAGAACCAAGACGACGGAAAAGCAAAGGGAAAGGGATGACAGTCGGCTCATCGACTCAAGAATCTCGAATCTCGATTGAATCTTCCCTTCCCCTCCCGCTCATGCAGTCAGGTCTGAGATGTGTTTCTCACGATCCTACCTAGGAACCGAAAAACGTGCTTCATAACAAGGTCTTACGTTCCTGGTGCTCCCTTGAATTTCATTCCCATGGCTCTCACTCGTAGGTGACCCGCAGCACCCCTTATTTTTTTTTAAACTCACTGTAACACAACTTCCAATTGAGGAAATATACCCTGGGTTAAAAAAATTTTCACTCCTTCACAGTGCAGGGTCAGGGATTGAATTTGCAGGCGAACCATTCGTTCATGTCTACCAGCTGAAGCCATACATAAACCAGGCTGGGAAAAAATAGGGAAGTGTTAGGTGTCAGAAGCATCAATGGAATCGGAGAGATTTTGTAAGGTCAATCCAACAAAGGGAGGAATGCCCGAGAATAAAATATGAATGACTAAAAAACATATGCGATACGATTCTTGGGTAACAAGCGAGTCGGTCCTTAATAACTCCAGGCCCCCGAAACGAGCTTTTCAAAGACAAGTAATGAAAAAAAGGGCATCAACTCCAAGTTAGTGCAAAGTAGAGAGGTAAAAGCAGACCCTGACAAGTTGAAACGCAACACCGCTCCGTAGGCATATAGAAACGGCAGACCAATAAACAGTTGTAGAGAGAACCAAAGCCAAGTCAGAATCCTAATCGTGAATGTCGGAGCTTCGTTGGGCACGTTGAAGGTTGTTAATAGAAAGGAGAAGGGACAATTGCATCGACAACTAGGACCTCCGACTCCTAGGTCGAGCCTGTGAAGAAGCCGAATCGTCCAGCATATCCGGTGCTCTTGGTCCGACCATCCAATCCTCCATAGCCAGCCATTGGGACCAGCTCCGCTCTGCAGCCTGTATTTCGACATCCGCCGATCCTTGCAGTGGTCGTAAAAATGGTACTGTCTCGAGTGGATGGATGTCGTAATCCTTCTTCACCGCAGCCCAGCCTCCGCTTTTGGCAGCAAAGAGGTAGTTGCGACGCTCCTGTTCGTGGAGGGGTCCAATTCCAGCGACCCAGTCGTCGCCAAAGAATCCGTGCAGGACGCCAGGGAAATCCATCCCGGTAGCAACAAGTCGACGAAGATACGGAACTAGGGAAACGCTTGGAGGCAGTGGTGCTGTCGCTTGTCCAGAAGGCGTTTGGCTAGACGTGGGAGGTGTTGAGTTGGTTTGTGAGTTGAAAATAGGATTTGGTTGCTTTTGAAATGGAAGATGGATGTTGAGGAAGGCAGCAAGGGCGTGTACCGGCACGCTATGCTGGGCGTGGTCGAGGAAATACCGCTGGCAGCTCTGATAGAGGGGGTACCATTCGAAGATGTCGAAATGAGGGTCTTCAGGACGCTGAGAAGCGCCTGACAGCCCCGCAACAGTGGCCGGGTCAAAATGGTTGGCTGAATCGGGATTCATGTCGATCTGCAGAGGTTCTGCGGGAGAAGGGTCTTCCGCGTCCCTTTATGAGTTCAATCTTAGCGTCTTGCTTTCGACACCAGGTGAAGGGGAGAAGGTATACCCACGCGCAAAAGGGGCAACAGTCAATTGGGCAAGAGAACAAGGAGAGGGGGGTATTTACTTGTTGGAGAAGATCTGAACAGCTCTCCGGAGAAAAGGTTGACGTGTCTGGGAGGAAGATGATGAGGGGTGGAAAAGCTTTCGGACGAGGCCAGCACCTTTCCGGGGAGTCGGATCGCTATTTGACATCTGCTACCGGAAACCCGTCGTCGAAACTAGGGAGGGTAATGCACGGGGGGGAGGAGACATGCGACAACCACGATGATAGATAACGCGGGAAGGTGGAGGCTGGCTGTGGGGAAGAAGAAGTAAGAGTGTGATCAGGTAGAGAGGGGAAAGGGTTGTAAGAGAAGGCAAGAGAGACCTTGGGTCCTGTTGAAGCTTAAGAAGGATAGCATTCTCTATCCAGATGGGTAGCAACGGGGGCTACTACTCATAAATAGAGAAAGAGGGAGAGAGAGAGCTTTGAATAGTTCCGACGGTTGGGGGTGGAGGAAGGAAAAGAGACAGAGTGTGGAAAGCCGCAAAAGTGACTTTCTTGTCTTCCAAAAAGAACAAGAGACTAGTAAGCAGGAACCATGCTGAAGCTTTTTTTTGCTTTTCATTTCTTTTTTTCATCTTTTTTTATTTCTTTTTTCTTTTCCTTTTACAGGAAGTTTACCATACTCAGCCGTATCTGGTACTGTGATCGTAACCTGATCGTACCTGATCGTACCTGACTTGTCACAAGATATGGGGTTCGATTCGTTTCCCTCTTACCACTTACCATCTCTGGAATGGTCAGTACGGATGAACCGTTTCTTCTTTCCGATTTGGGCGGAGCCTTGGGCGGGTGATTGTAAAAAAAGAAACCAACCACAGATCGCAGATGGCAAAAACGAGATGCAAAAAGAAAAAAGAAAACATCAGTATAGCCAGAAAGGGAAGCGGATCTCTTGTTCTCTCTCTCTCTTATTCTTTCCTTCTTCCTTCTTGACTCTCTTTGATACCCAATGCGTCTCTTCTCGATCAATGGGATTGTCCTGGTTAAATCCCATCTTCTGCAAAGGAGGTGGCTTATCGTTGCCTTTCTGGTCATCGCAGTACAAGATGAGATGTGCTTATCCGTCTATTTGTGCACATTGTGTGCGCTCTGTCTACGAAGAAGACGCTCGTGGGTGGATAGCCGACGGGATGACACCCTGGTAACCTGCTGGACCTGCAAACCAGGCTCACGGATTATACGGGTTTCGCCATCCATTGTTCCTACCAGACTTTCGGGGAGATTTCCCAGTTCGGGTTTGACAGGACCCTGGTTCCTCGGTTTACTCGACTCACCACAGCATGCGGCCTTCCTAACGTAATACTTTTTTGTTGGGGATTCTTCAGTTCCCTTCCTCAGGGGAATGGCTGAACGGCCTTAGTCTTACATGGTCAAGGTGGAAGCCATCAGGTCAGTAATTGCGCAACCGAAGACTTCTCATATTCGGTGATGCGATGAGGCTCTTTTTTTGAAGATGTTGCGCTCTGTTGGTTGTGGTTGAAGTTTACGTGTGATCATTGGGCCAATTCTCAAGGATCAAGATCGACGCTATTGAGACGCCAAAAAATGGAACCCCTGTTCGTGGTGTGTGTGGTGTGTGTGGGAGAAAGCGTGGCGTCCATACCCATGACATTCATCAATCAGTTTATCTTTCATCTTGATCACTTATTTGACGCTGCCCGTCTTGGAAGAGCGGCAACTCAGCTCTCCGGTTAATATGGCTATCCTTGCAGTGCTGACAGGAGGAGTACGACACATCTCCATGGATTATGGGTGCGACAGACCCCGCGACCTCGTGTGAATCTGAGATGCATCTCATCGAAGTTCGGGGATGGGTCTATCTCGATACTCCCGTGACTTAGTCTCACGCGGATCGGACGCTTGAACATCGGGCCTTTTTCCCACCAGCTAGTCTCGTATGGCCCGATACATACATTTCACACTGCTGTTTCTGGTGAGAATTGTCTGGTCGTTGAATTTGAAGAAGGTCCGTGTGAGAACCCTCTCCCACCCATTGCTGGGATGATCTTCAGCCTAGCGTGAGAATGATTCTCGGAGGCGCCTTTAGTGCCTCAGATCTCGCACTTGTCAGGCATTCAAGGAAAAAGGGACCAGGGCTGTGTGATGAGAGCAGAAGGACCGTCATCGACATCACTGGCCCCGCAAGCCATGAACTCTCCCAGACAGCAGGTTCTTACGATCATTGGTGATGTCGGTCTGGGCATGCAAATGCCGATCGCTCATGACGCTGTGAGCTTCACTTTTGGGCCCAGATATCGGGGTTTCTCATCGGCACAACCCCTTTTAGCCGCGAGAGTGCAGATCTCATGAACAACTGCCCATTCCATCCCCGGAACTTGTCGTATCACATCGGAAAGCAATTACTCACAGAGGGAACGCCCGTTCTCCCACTTTTCGAGTTTGACAAGTTCGCGATCAGGCCCATCACCCTCCCAAAGTTTGAATGGAGCATTCCCATAGCTGTCAAGTTGTCAACTCGGAAAGCCTGCATCACCCGCACCGTTAATATTACCGGCTGTCAAAAATACGGCTTGATGGCAAGTTCTTTGAGTTTGTGGTGGGAGAAGTCCCATGATTGGTAATGATGACTTAAAGCGAGAGATGCGTTCCGTTGGATTGGACCTTCTGGGAATGCCTTCACCCTTCCTCTCACTATTGGCTGATTAATCCCCCTCTCCGCTCACAAGATGGAAAAAATAAAATAACTAACAAATTATTGGTCGGGCATGCGCGCAAGAAGTCCCATCACCACCCACACAACAAACCAATCCCCATGACCACATCCAGGATGATGCAGTCGGTGACAGCGAACACAATGCGATCAGACTCCGACGACTGCCGAGAGAATTTCGGTCAGCAAGAAGATTCAATAGTTCGGGCTATATGTACTCGCCACACTGTGGCTGAGAACTCCGTATATGACTGTGGTTCGTGGGTTCGATACTCAAAGTTTGATTCCGCGATATGTGGAGAAAATAGGGCTGCTGCTGGGTAAACCGAATTTTAGAACGAGATACACGTAGGTACAGTACAGGAAACATCTTTTCAAGACGAAAACACAGATCTGATACCCTTGCTCTGGACATTACGGACAGGGAAGGATAAGATTGACTTTGCATTCTCGCCACTTCTTGCAGCCTTTCAACTTTGAAGTTTGAAGCTTTGATATCCAGACACGTTGAAGAGTCGGAGAAATTGGCGGATTATCATTACGCTGCAACCAGACTCGTGTATGTCCGTCGGTTCGCAGACTGACAGCCACACCTCCGAAAGCCACAACTCGCCACCCTTACCCGCCTTTCCTGCAGAGATGAGAAACCGCTTCTATCAATCTTCATCTTCCCCCACTATTCACCATACCAAACCCCGAAGCCGGGGTTGGAAATAATGCAGGGTGGTGGCACACGTCACCCGACTCTTTCCCCGTCTGCATCTCTTCGCACAATAATAGAAAATCGGATTAGAACAAAAGCGCAAAGAGATGTCATCCACCTGCCCTCGAGCCTCCATATGTCCAACAAGTCACAGAACCATTGTGGGTCCAAAAGATCGTCGCTTCTCTCTGCATGATGCAGAGCCCGACTTCGTTTCCTGCACTGCACCAAGCTTCTCTACCCCTCAATTGGTCACCGTTGTACACTGACATTTTACCGCCCAAATTGACTTCAGAGAGCTGATTTCATCACCGGTACCTAGGGCCGGTTACGCGGGTGCCTCTCTCTTCTTGACCCAAGAATTTCATTTCCCTCCCTCGATGTCTTCATTTTGCTGAAGAACTTACAAATAGCATATTCAACCCCGACGTCCGGAGCCCGCCTGCGACGGTCGGTCCGAGAATAAGCAAAAGTCGGAGCTGAGAGAACACAGGAGTTGGGGTCAGAAGGTGGCCCAAACGCAAATCTTAAAAAAAATAACTCCACCACAACAAACCATGCACTTTCCCCACTCCAAGTGCGATGACGCTGATGGTACCTTTTTCCTATTTTAATTTAAGCCACATCAGATCGGCAAGGGAAAAATAAGAAGTCGCTTATATCGTGGCTGTGTTATATGTTGTGGCTAGAATGTGTGGCTGGTTACAGATGTGGCTGCCAATGAAAGTCGAGTTTCCAAAAATATCTTCTCTCTGAAATGGAGATGAGCATCGGAAACTCGCTTCAACCTCACTCTCTTTCACTGTTGGGATAATATCCCTGAACCAATTCGGCCACATCATGTCCACCTTTAATTCTTGGACAACATATCTGATGCAACTTTTGCCGGTTTGCCGTCGAACCCATCGATACACACCCCTCATGACCGGACATAAGCGATGGGGAAAGATATGATACAAATTTGCGATTCCAAAAAGGGAAACCATCTCCTCGTCTATACTCCGTACCCAACGCGTGTACATGTGTACATTTTGCCGTTGAGATGCAATGCTCCTCGTCTCTATGGCTGAGTTTGAAATACCCAACCGACTGGCATATATGTCCGTCCCTCTGCCGAACAGACTCCAAACGACCCCTCCACTTGGTCTCGCCTTGCGTCGCCCCCACAATCTCAGATCCCGCTCGTTCGTTCAGCTCATGGTTCGGGATCTTGGAATTCCGGGATTCTGAGGAACTGCTTACCCCTGAATGGATGGGGGTTCGTGCCGAAGAGTGAAAGGTGCATGAACTGCTGTTTATCTTCGCAGTATGTGGCCTGTCGGAGAGAAGGGGTTTTAGTTGAATCGCGATATCTCGATATTGGTTTCTATTTTTGTCCGGGAGTGACTTTTTCTGAGAGGGGGTGGGCTCGATGCTCCCCTGCTCTCTGTTGTATATGTGCAATGATAGGAGGTGGGGAACTTCAATTTCTAGGAAACTTGAAGCTTCGAATCAGATCTCTCTTCTTGAGGTATATTTATAGATATATATCCAACTTTTTCATGATTCCGTTTCTTTCTCGATCTAATTATTCTAGTTGACCTCTTGCCTATCTTATCAGGTTCAATGAACCATCATCTCATTCAGTGATGATCTGGGGTAATTATGGCACGCTCTACACAGATATGGCAAAGGGGCTTTGATGGCTTCGAATAGGAGATGATGTCGTTCTTCACTTTGTCTCCGTTAAGACAGAGCGAGGAAGAGGGCGACTAAGTGCCCTTCATAAATCCCAGTGGTCGTCTGCGCTTCGAGAAGCATGAAGAAAGAGTAACAGTGGGAGAAAACTATGCTCACGGTAAGAAAATCGATACATATTTCCTTCCGCAAGGGAAGAGGTTATTTATTGGGTGTTTCGAGGCACCGTTTTACTCTTAACTTATGAAATCATGCTCACCACCCATACTCTTGGAGCTGCAGATGCTACCATATCCTGAGTATATGATGAGAGCTTCAAGACTTGTGGAGACTTTCAAGTTACGTTTCGCATTCCGTCAATTGTATATTACGGGTGAAAAGGAATATACAAACTATCATAACTTTTAACGAGAGCCATTGAAACAGGCAGATGTTTAGTACGGTTTATGGCATTATAACCAAAAAGAACCAAAAATAGGAAAAGTATATTAACCTAACTCACACCACCACCCCCTCCAAAACACCAACAACGACCTCCGTCACCCACCACCACCCCACCCAAAGCAAAACATAAACCCCCAAGATCAGCCCAACATTAAACACCACCCACCCCCAATCCCAATCCACATAAAACACCCTCCTCAACTCCTCCCACCCACCTTCTCCCAACAACCCAACCCTCACCAAATCCCTCACAGCCTCAATATACACTTGCCCCGGCATCCCAAGGAACAAGTACCAACCTACCAGGAAAATCTCCAACCAGCCCGAAAACTCCATATACTGCATATTATCATCGTACCAGTCCCTTACGCGCTGGATTAAGCGGGATATATGCGTATGCCTATCAGATAAGTCCAGGGTAACGTCTATCATATACATTGAAAGTCTGACGTGGAGGTTGATGCTCCGTGCTCCTTCTCCCACCCCTTCTTCCCCAGTCATGTCCGTGGACGTATCTGTACTCATCGTCACCACGATATGGGGAGTGTAGGGTAGATGTAGATGCCTGGTTATCCTGGCTGTTAGAAGAAGGGCCGGGAAGAGTGTTGGGATTATCGGAATCTTCGGATGAGACGGGGGTGTATGGGCTGCGGCGGGGAGAGTGGGTATCCGATTCTTCTTCTTCTTCTTCTTCTTCTTCTTCTTCTTCTTCTTCTTCTTCTTCTTCT